>WAAB01022416.1:311158-400836 GCA_013389865.1 Piaya cayana
ATCAGGTTGGTTTGGCAAGACCTGCCTTTTGTGAACCTGTGTTGACTGGGTCTGATCACCCAGTTCTCTTGCATGTGCTTCATGATAGCACTCAAGATCACCTGTTCCATGACTCTCCCCACCACTGAGGTCAGACTGACAGGCCTGTAGTTTCCTGGATCCTCCCTGTGACCCTTCTTGTAGATGGGCACAACATCAGCCAGCCTCAAGTCAAGTGGAGTTGCTGCTCCACTCCAGTTGTTGCTGGCCAGACAGGTGTTGGCACTATGAAATAAAGGCAGACATGCCCCACAGGTTTTGGCCTAGAATAACTTAAACTGCTCTGTATCTGTGTTACTCTGGGTTAATCTGCAGTATTGTTATCAGAAGCTGGTGTGGCTCAAAACTAACCTGGCAAAAAGTGATACCTATTTGTCATCCCAGACATTTCCACAAGTACTTAGTGCCTGCCCCAAACAGAGGTGAGGCATATGCAGCCAGACTGGGGTGAGAGACTGGGACTGGGGAAGTCTGGATTTGGATTGGTTTAAACTACCATGAAGCTGCACTGACAATAGTAATAAAAGGTCCTATTCTTCTATATTTTGCTTTTTCAGTTAACTGTCCCACCCTTGCCTGGTTTTACTTGGAGGTTTCTGCATAACCTAGCACACTCACATGCAAGTGAAGAGCAGGAGCAGGTGAGAACAAAGCCTCATAGGTAGGAAATAACTAGATGAAAAAACAACTAACCTTGTCCTTTAGGTCTGCCTGCAAGGTAGAGAAACGTCTGTGGAGACTTAATGGTACTAAGTAGTGGAAGTCTACTTCAGATGCTTAATATAGCAGGAGAATATCAGAAAACAGGCATGTCTGTTACGAGCCTGCCTTCTACAGATTTTCAATAACACTTAAGAGCTTAACATCTTTTATGCTTTTGAAACCATTATTAATAAAATAGCATTAGACCTTTCACAAATCTGTCACTTCCTGGGCCACCTTGGCCTAGATCAATACACTCTTGTTAACTGTTATTATGCACTGTTCACAGGTCCTCCATCAGTACCTCGTTGAAATGGCAATTTTCAATGTGACAGGTCTTTCTGAATTAATTTTCAAGTATGATTTTAAGAAATAACGTGTCAAACGGATTGTAAAAGTCCCTGTACTCTAACACCAATTTCCCTTTCTTTTTTTAACTGTTTGTTTTGCTCAGTCCAAGAACTCTAGCTTGCTTTGCATGATTTATTAATATCAGAAATCTTTGGGGGTATTCTTAAAATGAATGTTCCAAAATGGATATACATGTGCAGCAGCATCATCTTCTAACATTTGTACCATGAATATTCTCACTGTGTGAAACAGGTGTGTAATAATTTTATCATCATTTAAAACTCTTAATACTGATATACTAGTTTCCAACCTTTATATTTTTCCAGTACATGCCCACAAAAAAGAAAAAAAATATTTTAGCTATATATTCAAGTTCAGTGTTGTCTTTTAGTTTTCTTCCTCCTTTGCATTATTAAATCTAGTTTTTGTAAAACATATCCTATAGTTCCTCCTTTCAGTTCAACTACATGTTTCACTTCTTAGAAACTGTGGGTTGTGCTACTTACAGTGAATCAAGAAATTACAGAAGTAATCTTCAGAGTTGTTTCCTCAGATAGTCTCTCTTTGCAATCACTTATTAAATGAAAATTGATTTTCTCATATTCATGCAAGAAATTAGAACATTTAGACAATGTCAATCTATTACGAAGCATACACAGCAGGAGTGGGCAACACTGTGTTTAACTGTATGATTTAGCAGATGAGGAATGAGATTTAGTTGCTTAACACAGACGGCTAGTGAACTAGCACCTCCTGCATGGCTTGCAGCCGCCACCGCACAATGGCACTGGTCCATAGGTTCTACACCATTTATGTTCACCCTATGCAAGACGTCTTCAATAACCTTAAGTACCCAAATGCACTAAAATGATAAATTGAGGAAGCTGAATCCCACTTAGAATATTTAGGTTTTATGCTAGTAATTGTCAAAACACAAAAAGACCAAATATTACCATATGAAAGCAGTTTGACTCTTCTTGTCCTCTTTTTGTCAATCTCAGTTTATTAATGTGCTAATTCAAAACACATAAATTTCTTAGACCGGTTACAATGCTACTTCATTATTTGGAAAGTCTTACCTAAATGTAAATGGTGACTAAAGAGTTCAACAACAGTAACAAATCTAGTATCAGCCTCTTCAGATCCAGTCTTTGAGGAGCTGCATTTTCTGACACAGAGACCTGAATCATTTCATATCTCAGCTGCCCATGCCCCGGGCCTGCTATTTTTAAAATTCAGGCTCTTCTTTTGGTCTTGAGACAACTGATGCGACTCTTACCCACATATAAAAATATTTTTTTAATGAGGCACTGCAAAATTATGCAATGTGGAAAGAATTTCAAATTATAAGGTTTCTTGGGTTTTGGGGTTTTTTTGATTCTTTTTTCAGGACCAAGTTAACAATTTAGACATTCCTTAAAATGCAGCTTTTAAAGGTTTGTGTACACATAAACATTTTGAGATGTTCAGTTTATTGAATGGGTTCACATTGTGACATAGTAGTCAATGAATTCCCTGACTTACAGAGGTGGTTTTATACACATTTCAGAATTCTGGTTTCAAGAAAATAAGACCAACTCAAGCAGGTTTTGGCTTCTTTTGTAATAATAAAAAAATAAATTCCACAAAAGCTTGAAATAGGTGATTGGAAAACCATTATTATTGCCTAGGGTATAGTCTGCTTTTGTTTACTTATCCAAGTTGACATTTCATACCTCAGAAAGATCAGAACGTAGCTCATTTTACAGTGAACTAACTGGTTTTAAATATAGATTGTCCAGTATATAAAAAAAAAATTCCTAAGCAATAATCAGTAAACCAGTTTTACTTCACTGAATCTGTATCTGCCCTGTCCCTAAGTCAGCATAGTAAACCAGGACTGAATGCTAGAAGCAACCACTTGATTTGAGATATGAGTTAAGAAAAAGGAATCATGAAAGAAAAGATATCTCTAGAAATCTTATCTATCTGAAACCTGCGTTTATTTATTTGTAGAGGAACTGCAATATCTTTAAAACAGACCATGCAGATCATGTAAGGCTGATGTAAATCTGCATTAAAATATGAAAATACATATTTTGAAAGAGAAGAACAAAACTAGTCTTTCCCTATTTCCTTGCATGGTATTATTTGAGATGTTAATGAATTATGACTTCAACTTAGCCATTGTACTCCAAGTTATTCTTGGACTAAATTATGGTCTCTTTTCAGGCAGCCTGATCATCTGAACATCTGTCAAACCCGTATTCAGTGTTCAGGACTGAGTAAAGCACCTAAATTTCTTTTACAGTATTTCTTCTTGTTTCTGCCTGATCCTTTCAACATGAAATCTAAGAAAATCACAAAACCTTTTGCAGGTATTTTGAATTTAGGACTTGAAGATCAGTTGTTTGTCACAAATAAATCTATTTTGACAACTTGTATATGATGAAGCAATAGCACGGCCCCCTTCTATTTATGTTCCTCAGTTTCATGAGGATTTTATTTCTATTTCATTTCCTCAGTGCATGAAGTGCTTTAGACATAGGGCCATGAAGACTATCCACCACTCTGCTTGTAAGCCTGTCTTGATCTACTATTCTTTTCTAACACAAGAATTAGAAACATGACTTTTAATCTCTTTGAGACTCAAGACATCCAACTCACAGGCTAACCTACTTGGAAATTAACAGAGAGGAAAGATGACCCATATGAAAAATTATTACACCTTTTGTAAACAATTACAGCAATGGAAACCCTGTTTAGAACGTAAAAATCTCTTGAAAGCCATGGAAATAAACAATGGGCTAAATTTAGGTCTTGATGTACAAGCCTACAGAGTATACACTGAAGCAAATGTCCATCACACATCAAGAGCTGGTAATTTCTCTTGTATTTAATGCTAATACTAGTGAAGAACATCAAATCAATAAAGCACATTAGAAGACTCACTTAAATCCCTGGACCATGACTAGGGCTGATCCTGTAGATATGTAATGACATTAGAATGAGATGTTAATTATAAGCCACCTAGTCTATATGGTAGTTTATATGCCAAGTCACACATCCAAATATCATGACATTTAGATCTTAACCATACCAGCAGAAGATAGTCTGCAGAAGGTGTTCATGTTCCACCTTTTCTCAACTTGATATAGAAGTATAAAAATTAGAACATACAAAAGTTTTAACATATAACAGTGTTTTAGGATAGCATACAATTTGTGGCAGCGGTCTGAGAATAGTTTATTCAAACAGCAATTTCAGGACCTCTCTACTAAGACCTGAGTTAGTTTTAGAAGACTTTGTGATGCACAATGCTTGATGATGCAATGATCTCAGAGCTCATGAATCTCTAACTGACTGATAGCAGGAGCTAAGAATACAGATGGTTCTTAGTGAAAATAGAGATAGTGTTTTCCTTAAGCTAGTTTTCTAGAAATCCAACAAGAAATTCAGAGGGAGCATGAGTGAGGATGATCTGCAAGAGTATCAGACTGAGTTAATGATCTATTTCACCACATAAGCGTATTAGTGAGAACTCCTTCTGTTGCTGCAAAGATTTCTCAGAAGGCAGTGGCAAGCATGCCATCATGAAGAGAGCCACATAGAAAAAGAGACAACAAAGAAGACAGAGAAGACACTGGGACACAATTGTGCATGTATATGGACTTTGAAAGAAGGATATACTCCTAGTTCCATGGCTTAAATACAGCCAAAGGTTCTGATTCTGTAACAGTTTTGGTTACGAATGACAGAAAATTCAGTAACACAACTTCCTGCTTGTTTCTAAAAGCTTCTCTGGATTGGGATGAGAGGATATAACAGCTTCCTAAAATTACGCTCTGCAATCTTGGTCTGTATGTAGTGTTCCTCTTGCAGGTAGGAAAGCAAGGGAACTTGGTATATGAACTGCTGACAATTAGATTCAATGTATCTGTTCCATAAGTTGACCACTTCTAATGAAGTGGAAGAGGAAAACTTAATTTGGCATCTCATGCATGCCTGTATCATTCCCCTGCTCTAATCTAGTGCTGCCTAAAAGCTTATTTTGCTAGGTATTATGTCCTGGAATGACACATAGCTAGTACTGATGGGGTGTCAAAGAACTTCCAAAACCAGCTTAACCAAATAAAATCAGCTGACCTGTACAAATGCGAAAAGCACATTTAGAAACACTTGGAGCTGGAATGTACGTGAGGCTAAGTGCAGGAATGCAAGGGTTATGTGAATATCTAACAACAACATGAATATTGACAGTAAGGAGATTTAAAAATAACAGTGTTTTTATTTTTAAGTTACTCTGAATTTCTAAACCTCTTAAAATATTAACTCAGGACTCCCAAATTCACTAAGGCAGTTAGCTAAGGACTCTTAATCTTATTTTTACTGCTGGGGAAACTGAGGCAGAGAGATTCAGTGACTTACCCAAGGCCACAGAGGGAGTCACTGTCAGAGCCGGGATTAGAGCTCAGGAGTTTCTGGCTCCCAGTCCCAAACTCAGACCAGACCATGGCCTCAGGACATTTCCAGCTGGTCTTCAGTCTAAAAAAAAGTAAATTCTCAAGTATGTTACAAATATGTAACATATATATTTCCTTTTACTTTGAATGAAATAGTATGAATGAGAACACATTGCTCATAAATCAGTGATGAAAAGCAAACCAGTACATTTTATCTGAGCTACCTTTATCATACTCATGTGTATGATAAAGCTCTGCAGAAAAATCTTGATTTAAATTGCAGCCAATACAAACACCTATTGTATTTTTCAGGGTAAGGAACAAATTGCCTTTCCAACCCAGCCAGCATGTCATTTATATTAATGGTGAGGAATGCTAAGTTGCTCTGTGTGTAAGTAAACTCTATTAAGAAAGTCACATCCCCTGGTGAAGCTAGATCCTTAGTAAATTTTACTAGCTAAGCACTGAGCTCCATGTCAGAGTAATTACACCTTTTATCCACTGTGAGCTCTCTCTTAGCTTCTTCATACTCCTTAATTTCCCACTTCAGCTAATTTAGCAGTAAAATTGCAAAGGTTTTTAAAAGGTTAGCTACTGAGGAACTGGTGCATGAATGTTCTGTTAAGCTCCATGCATTGAAATCACATCATGTAGAAGAAGGAATTAATTAAGCAGCAATTAGGTAGTGATGGATCATTGACAACATATATACACTTTGGTGCTAAAATTAATCTCCCCAGTAAATCCAATACTTTGTGTATCTTCTGATCTATACATTGGCAAGTCCTATACTTCAAATATAAGATGGACAGGCCCTACAGCAATATCTTACAAAAAAGGCATCTCTTTCAGCACTATTGAAACTACACATTATTTTAAAAAGTCATACAGTTTCATTTATGAAAGCAGCAAAAGAGAAGAAATTTTCAAGGCAGGTGATTTTAAAGTGTCTGTAAGGCCATTTGTTATATGAAAGTCCTTAGCATGTTGAAAGCGCTAACAACTGCGTAGTATTCTCTTAGTATATCCTTTTACAAGTTGCCATGCTGTTTCCTTGTATCGACAGTCAGCTGCCTAATACATAGATTGGCCGTTAGCCCGGTCAATCCTCAGTTCTAAAAGCCTCTTAGCAGATGAAAAATCTTTGGTTCATTCACACCTTGTAGAAAGGATGACAGGGCAGAAGTTACACCCAGATGCATTTAGGGTATACTTTGAGTCTGATTTTCCTTTGCCTTGCATCTTGTGTTGTCATTTATAGCTGCGCAAAGTGAGCACAAAATGGATATAAAATGTTGCTACCTGTGTTAGGAGAGAATTCTGATCTGGTTGCATCATTTCCAGGGGTGATCATAAAAAGTGCTAGGCAATGAGAAAAACTGGCTGTGCATAGAAAGTCTAAAAAATTTTGACGCAAAGCACAAAGCAGCAACAATGCTTTCCAAACAACTTACAGAAATTGCACTTCTGCTTTGGAGTAATAGGTATTTCCATTTGCTATTTGCTTGGTATTTTCAGAGAAAAAAATATTAAATGTTAAACTCATATACAGGAAATTAATCCAATTTCTTCCGGGTTTTTTTTGGTAGAAAAATATTTAACTGTGAGTCCTAAAGTATACTCTCACATAAGGAGGAACTCATGTCCTACATAAGATTATACTAGTTCTGCTTCTCCACGTGCTACTTCTAAACCCAGTACTTAAAAATTCACACTTCTACACAACCTCCTGGAATCAATGCAGTAGTCAGTATTATCACAACAGCTGGTGTCAGTCCATCAGAGTTCAATACTGTTATAGCTTTAGTAAGGGTAGTAATTCATAGTCTAAGCATTTACTGAACAGCAATATTTCTGTTCTATGATCTACCACAACTATGATAAAGCAAGATCTACTGCCAAGTATCTTCAGGAAACCAACTAATATTAGAAGAAAGGCCTCCAAATATGAGATTAGCTAATGTGTGTTAACAAAATTGATAGTTAACAAATTAAGGACCTAAACTGTCTGTTGCTGGAGATGTGGTCAAGAATTATTCCAAACTAGTAACAGCCATTTAGTGTATAATAATCAATTTGGGGTTTTTTTTTGACATTTAATTCCCCATACTACCTTGTGGGCCATTTTTCTGGCCCTTCCTAGCCAGAAATCCTTCCTTGTTATACTCAGATATCATGATGGGCCTGGCAACTCAGGTGTATTGATTAGAAGTAGAAATAGAAATTACTTGACTGCATAAGCAGTTGTTGACCTAAAAGTACTGCTACAGTAAATAATGTCTCTTGGTGTTTGCGTTAGAAAATTTCTTTTCTGTTAATTACAGTCACGTGTTTCATAGAGTCATCCTAAGACATAGTTCACAAACCTATTACCATTGTCCAAAGGTTCCCTTATCCTTCTACCAACTGGCTAAAGAACAAATAAACATATTTGTTCTTATCCTTAGTATTTCAGTAATATTGTGTTATAGTTTGGGGTTTCTTCTTTTCCTCCCCCTTCCCCTTTTGGATTCAGAGCTTCTTTAAGTATTCTGAGTTGCTAGTCTGGCTTGAGTGAAAAGTACTGTGTGTTTGCTGTGTGTCTACATGTGTGATACCAACTGTTGAAAACTGCTTGATGTTAAATGAGGGCTTATGCTCAGAGCTGTTCTACAGTTGGCTCTCTGGCAGAATCTCTCCTCGTCAATGACAATGATCCCTCTGTGTGGGGGAGAGTCTGTTTTATGATATTGCACTTGTCACGGCCTTAATTTTACTGATGGAGCATGATTATGATTTCATTTTCGTTAATCAAAATCATGAGTCATTCCATTCATGTCAATAGCATTAAAGAGCTATGCAGACAAGTAAGAGTTCAGAATTAGGCTTCTTGTTTTTAATCTGAAAGGATATTTGAATCACTTCATTAACGACAGATACTGAAGGATAGATCCTTTGCTTAGTTCACATTATTCAGTCATGCCATTAGCATAAAACATCAAATAAAGAACTGTAATGACAGCTGGCAATGCGTCACAGTGCATGGAGTTTCTGTTTACCTCAGGTAGAGAAAATACCCCTGAATTAACGAGATTTAGGATAACATTTCAAGTATGACAAAGTCACTGCATTACGTCTCCTTACCCTTGGAAGTTGACATTAATGTTTCCAAAAATCATTTCCTTTCTTTGTTTTATTTTTTATGTCACCCTTACATAACTTGAATGCAAAACATCTAAAGGCAAAAACCATCTAAGTAAGACCTCAGAGATGGAGTGAAATTGTATAGCCCTGTCCATAATGAATATTAATTTTGGTAAATACAGTACCATCAAAACATTGATCACAACTCAAAAAGTTTGTTTTGTAGATGTCTCATAAAGCACTAGCAAATATTTATTAATTTTTAAAAGGTGAAAATACAGTTAATATTAAAAATATAGGCATTCTAAAACAATAAAAGGTTTTGTACTGCTGTCTCTCTCCTGCTCAGACAGTGAAATTGTGCAGAGGATGATGGGCCTTAATTTAGTCCTCACTGATAAGTACTTTTAAGATTAAATATTCTTGAAACTGCACTTATTTAAATTACACTTAAGCTCCATATAAATCTAAAAAAAGATTATAGTAGGGGAAGTCATTTCAAGAGATCTAGCAAGCTATCAGAATATTGCTCTATTATATTTCTTCAGATTTTTTTCATTTTTGAAGTCAAAGAATTATTGGCATTTGAGAACATTTTCTAGAAATCCGTTTGGTGTATTACAGGCCCTAGAAGCTATTACTGTCATATATACTCTCAACTTCACTACAAGCACGTGCCTCAACACACCAAATCAGAGAATTGGGGGTTTTATCAAGAAACCAGGACAAAAAGCACACAGATAGGAAGGATCTTTTACTATGTTTTTGATGGGTCTCACTGGTTGTCTCAATGAAAACTAAATATCTATCTGTGCAACTTGCTTTTCCAATACAGTAGGAATGGCAAAAATATTTTCTTCCTAGTTCCCAATGAAAACTTTCGTTTTGCCCTGCAAGACCATGTTTGCAACTTTATACCCTACTCTTCCTCAGCATAAGAAAATTTTTGTCCAGTGAAGCAATAAGATACTGTCTTCAGGCTAAATGCAAATGTTAGCTAAACCAGTGGTGCCTTTTAAGGAAACCTTCGGCTAATTTCCATTCTCTGCAGCTATGGGAATCGAACATTTTTCTTATCTTTGTGATAACATTGCTGTGTATTCCACTAAGCACAGCTGGGCACATAGCTTACTTAAAAGGCAACAGACTTTACATATCTGTGCCGAAAACCAATTAGAAATCTCACTCTTTTTTCTTTTCGCAATAAACTAAAGTGAGTGAGAAACTGAAGAAATATAAAACAGAGAATTGACCTACCGTGGTGGTCTTTATTCGTCCTCCTGGTTGTGTACAGGTCCAGCCTGATTTATTGATTAGCAAATCACAGCCTTCTCCTTCTAAACACGGAAGCATTTCACACCACTGTTTTGTTTTGATAATTCGTGCTATGGAACAGAAAAGAGAAAAAAAAAGAAAAAAACAATTGGCAGGAGAATTCACATTTCACTTATCTCTAAACACCTTCTCATTTGAGTTGTCTGTTTTCATCATTTGATAATACAGCCATAGGTTATGAAGCATACAGCTCTAGGCAATTTGGAAAATTATTTACAACACCTGCTGTGCCAACAGATTTCATAACAAAAACAGAACTTAAAAACCAACAATATAACAAAAGACAGTTCTGCTATAAATCAAAAGAACATAAAAGGAAGGTGATTTTCTAATTTCATGCTCCTTACAGTAAAGGAAGTATTGTTAGGAGAGTTAAAAACTGAAGACTTACTATCCTAATTAATCATTGTGGTAGCTTAAAAATGACATGAGACTGGGATCCTTTGTGTTAGACTGTAAAAACCTGAGCAGACACTCTTTATCCTGAAGCTGTTATGATGTAAATACATGAGAGACGCGGTGGAGAGAGAAAAGCTATAATAAACAGATAGAGGGGTCAACACAATGACAGCAATTGTAAAACTCCATGATGCTTGCACTGGCAGAGGCATAGTTAGGGGCAGGAGTTACAATGGGTGTTGAATGAAGGTTGGGATATCATAGGAAAGAGGACAATAAGCAGAGGGAAAAGACCAGAACAAACATCCTATTACTCTGTTCCTACAAGGAAAAGAAAGTCTAGTTTAGAAGGGCCCTAGCTGTCTGAAAAGGTTATGTGTTGTGTGCTTTGTGGCTCCTCTTAATGCTTGTGTGTCTGGCATGCTGGTTCTGCAAAATTTCCTCAAGGCTGTGCAGCAAGAATCCTTGGAACGAAGTTCTGACTGCATTAAAGTAGATGCAGAGGAGTTGTAGGGACAAATTTTTCTTCAAGACAGGGAGAAAACGGGTTTTAATTCCTGTAGAGTTCTTTCTTCATTATAATACTACCACTTTTGAGTTCACTTCTGTAGTATCTGGGTTCCTTCTCATAGAATATTAAGCAATATCACTAATATCCAGTATTTCACTGTTCTTTCACTCTGCCCCTGTAGCCAAAATTGTATGGCAGGATATTAGTTTAGGATACTTTTTATAAAATATATATACAGACGTGCACTACCTTGCATGCTGTAACTACAGGAAAGCTTTACCATCTCAATCTCAAGGGCAGAACAAGTTCCACATAACAGGGACACTGGTCACATCTTCCTCTATGTTTATGCGTGACACCAATACACACAATAGAACTACAACAGTCACAAGCCTAACAAAAAGAAAACTACAAAAGAAATACTTAGCAAGATAAGCATACAAAAACTTATGATACTCCAGATTATTTTTGGGTCCTAGTAGCTTAAAAGCAGGCATTTATACCCAGTGGCAGTTGCAGCTCTTTATGCTCACCTGAATGTATGATTCAGCCTCCCTACACTCCTGTCCCCTTCTGTGTGGAACTATCTAAGAATAAAATTCCCAGTGCCACTGGATCATGACAAGAAATAGAACTGTAGTTTAAAGCATTTTAATAAAATTATTTCCTACATTTTGACATGAAACAACTTCTGCCCTCAGAGATTGTACAATTGTTGGTTAGTTTTAGCAATATTACAAAGACTAATTCCTTTTAGTGGAAGTTCATTCTGATATTCTATTAATATATTAATTTTAAAAAAGATCAAAACTTTTTAGGTTCCAAACATCTATACAGGAATTTGCACTGCTCATTAGGCATTGCATATGCATATACCACTGGAGGAATGATACCCAAACAATTTTCCTAAATACCATTTCTTTAAGCAAATCCACTAAGTTTGTATAGCCCATAATCTACAAAAATCTGGACTGTAACTGGGGTCCATAGGTGCTTCTCTGCTGAGAACTGATTCTTAGCAGTTTTCAAGGCTAACACCTATACAACAGATAGCCTCATCCTTTGTGAGTGAAGGTACGCATCCCGCTGCAATCTTTACTGAAAAAGCTCAGTAAAATGTTAATACCAGATCTCATCTATTTGCATGCATATGTTTTGCAATTCACATAACGAAATGGAAATTTCTATCAATAGCCATATCAAATGGCTATTTCAACAATATGAAGGATCATTGAAAGACTAAATAGTTAAATTAAAAAGTATGCACTGGATTGCCTTTACTATCTCAGGTGGGAGGTTTTCCTGGAAACATAATTTGAACTAATCCTTAGAAAAGACATGGTTCTCATTTGTGAATTACTCTTGATGTTTCCTTGGTTGCTATCTCAGAATGCAGGTATTTGTAATATCACAAATACATGCAGTCCTTGCCCTGAGTATTGGCTATATCCACACAAATTCAGAATACACTGAGAGTTTTTACAGAACATAAAGTGTATAACGTTTCTCGGTTAAATGTATAAACTAGCTCATGCATTTAGGTTTTGAGAATTAGAACAACTTATTTTGAGGGGAGAACTGCTCAGCTCACAAACTGCTCAGAAAATCAGTATCAAAATGGTTTATTAATTCACTAGTGGCACATAACCAGCAACAATGAACTATACACGCAGGATCAATACCAGTGATACAAAAAACTAAACAATAGACACAAAATGTTCATAAGCACTTGAAACTTCCCAAGGGTCCCTCCAGAACTAAGGCCAAACACTGCCAACACACATGCATGAACCCCGCTCTTCCCATCCTTGCCCTGCACTCCTGGGCAGAAGCAGATGCTGTGGCTCCAGGCTCGCCCTCACCACAGGGTAGGCTCCGCTGCACCTCCCTTCCACACATCGTATTGCCCCGGGGTCTCTCCTATCCTTAAAAGATCTTCATAGTTGTTTTATTCTGATTTTCAAGCTGGCTCTCAATTTTGCTTCAACATCCTCACAAACATGCACACATTCATATTCCTGCCCTAGCAGGATGTGTTTACATTGGCCACAAGTAGGGTGGGCAGGCAGGCACACTCATGCCTAGATATAAATTGAAGGCTGTTCAGACTCGTTCTGTTACACACATAGCGCCACAGATTCAAAACAGAGACCATATTCGTGTCTGTGGGATTGTGTTTATTTTTGCATTTTCACTTTTCTATTTGCCCGTGATAGCAAAGTATCACAGTGAAGATAAATATATAAACATAGGGAGCAAAGTATGCAGCGATTTTATCAGCGCAGTATCAAGCATGTATATCACTAATTGAAATTGAGCTACACTAGTCAGAGCAAAGGAATGTAGTGTCTTTCCGGAGGCAGTCTAGTTGCCTTTTTACTGTGTACGTTCACTAGGGGTGAAATTCAGCCCTCTGCACACAAGACAGCAAAAAGCCTATCAGAGTCTTCAAATCCACTCCAACCTCCATTATAAAGAATTAAGTGGCACTTAAATGATACATAGGCTTTGTGCAGACCTTCTGCAAAGAACTGAAATTTCATCGTAAGGATCTGAGCTGACACTACTTTGCATCTCCTAAGAAGGGCTATGCCCCTTCACTTAAACTGAAGTTAATAGGAACTGACAGTGCTCAGCACATGGTAGAATTGCTTTCCTGGGTAATATCGTTTGAACTGGATAACAAATGGAGTCTATTTAAAGGTTTTTCATACAAATGCATCTGAGGTGATGCAGGCAGGCAGAGGTTATAGCAACATGATGTCAGCTACTCATCAAAGGGTTCTTAACGGTTTTTGTAAGACCAAATAATTTACAATGGATTTCCAGTTATTAGTAAAAATAAATAAATACGAGTCTCTATTCATGATCAATATAGTTCAATTTAAGACTGTTTGACTGAGTAATGTTTCAGAACAGCACAGATTATTTTTTGGTAAATACTGCAACTAGATGTTTATCACTAAGCTTCTCACCTGGTTTAACATTATTTCCCTAGAAAATCAGCTTAATTTCCTATACTTTATTTTCACATGTTCACTCTGCATCCAGACAGTTATCAGTTGCTTCATCTATAGTCAATCTCATAACTGAAAACAACGAACCTTTTGTGACAGCAAAAACTGAGATAAATCTTGTTCAGCAGCAGTAAATGCAAAAACTTAGAGTCATGTAAAATACACTTGAATAGAACACTCAGACAGTTACAGTTTGTTTTCTTTTTTTAATTAAGAATGAACTCAGAAATAAAAGTAAAAGTGTATTTTTGTCATTGAATAATAATAGTAGTTTAAACAGCATTTGGATGAGGCTTATGATCTCAGAATATATCATGCTTCTACGCATCTATGGCAGTGTATGAAATAAATATTTACAAATCATAATGAAAGCCATAGTACAAGAACCTAAGTCAAGTAAAAAAAAGATGAAACAGTTGATATTACTAAGATCCCAAACCACTTTGCAGAATTTAGTATGTTTATCTAGTTTTACCTATAACTGGTAAATTTTGTTCACTGTCTCCATTTGCACAGAGGTTAATCAACTTGGTCAAGGTCACACAAAAAATATTGATGCAGATCTGGACACAAAACCTTGAATTTTTAGTGGTTGCTAACCTGGAGACCTTCCTCTGTCCCATCTACCTTCAGAAAGAGAGTGTGCTTTAATACATATGTATAAGAAATCAGACAACAATGAAAATACGCAACGAAATAGTTTTTAAAAACATTTATCAGTTAAATTGCAGTAACAGGAAAGAAGCCAGCAGAAACTTAAAATGAATCACAGTACTTTAAGAAGACATTCCAATCATGAACTGTCTTTAGAGCAGCATTTTGACTATAATAGTGTATAAGCCCCAAACATTAATCTGTTTTACTATACAACAAGGTAACATCACAAAGCTTGGATACCATTTAAAGCAGTAATTCTGCTCCACTTAAAAATTTGGAAGCAGTGCTAACTCACAAGGAGTTAGCTCATCCCAATTACTTATAAGGCATCTAGAACAAAGGCTCTTTAGTTCTAAGAAGAGCAAAATAACAATGTCTAGACACTCATTTTATCATTTAGGTCTTGCTTTCAAGATTGGGAGGGATACTTGAGCTGAAGTTGAGAAATATATGGAAAAAAGTGACCTCCTGCAGGCCACAGAGAAAATACAAATTGAGACTGGGTAACTAGATGACGGTAAAAACCTGAATGAGGGCAGAGGCTTTTTCTGTAGCTCTCCTCAATCACAGTTCCAGTGAAGGAAAAATTTTATTTCAACAGAAGGTTTGAGAAGAGACCTTTAATATTGACCTTTTCCCTAAAACTGGATGAAAACCTTGGTTTACCATAAGCACTGCAGATTGCACCACGTAAAACGTATATTTGGGAGGAGCAGGATAACATAGAGAAGATGATCTCCAAATTATACAGTCAGCAATATCATCCCAAACTAGAACTGCCTGAGGGGTGCTCCTGCAAGTTACATGAATGGTCCCTAGGAATTCAGTTGTGGCATAAGAAATAGTTGGGTAAAGCTGTGTGAATATAGGAACCTAGCAAATCACAGAGGCATAGTTTAAACTTTAAAACTACACTTAGCAAGGCATACAGGCATCTGTTTGATTTTAAGGACTTACCTAATGTTTTGTCAAATCTTCATAACAGTCGGAAAAATAAGCACATTCTGACACTTTAGATGGGAGAAAGTTGAAAGGTATTCCACAAATCAGAAATTATAATTAATACAAAATAACCCCCCTGAACACAATACAGAGGATAAAAAGCACAAACAACATATTTAAGCAAAGAAAAGGTGAAGCAGAATCCAGGCTCTAGGAGCATTTTGATGAAAAGCAACATGCCTCATCTTCTTTCCTGTTTGTGGCTCCGAATAGCAAAATTTCCTCATTATCGTGCCCCAAACAATAAACAAAGAGCAAAAATAAGTATATGAGAGTAAATGGACAGGAACACAAGATATCTGACCTTTCTGTAGTGTAGAAACAAGCATATATTTACCTGGCCTCTCTCTTTTCGGTTCTTCGAAAACCCTAATACTATGTGACTCAGTGATCTAGGGATAGGTGTCTTAGATCTGTGTACACCTTCTTTCTTAAATATTTGTATGATAGAAGCACTATCCTAAAATGGAACATACCCTACAAATCAGCTTCACAGCCAACTCATATTTATTTCCATTTTAATTTTCAAGGGCCAGTTTTCTTCTGCTTATAAGTGTCCTCATCTGAGATTGTAATAAATCTCTACATTTGTTCTCAACTCCCTAGACTTTCTCTGGCAATTACTACAATTGTTCACATGGAAGAGTAATGCAGCAAATAAAAACAAGTTTTTCAACTGCTTATAAAGCAATCTCACAAAAATATATAAAAGAAAAATCCAGTATCATTTATTAAATCTCACAGTCACAGGCACCTTGAGTCATAATAAATTCTAAATACAGATAAAATCTATGTGATTAATTTTATTTAGGCACAATATATGTGTTTCTAGCCTATTTTAAGTTTGTGGTTTCTAACTGTATATTAAAATGCCAATGCTTTTAATGCTTTAAATAGGCAACCTGCTTCACAACTTTGCCCAAGATTTCAGCATTTGCCTGAACATCCACAGTTGTACATACTCACTGATTTTCAATCTGTGAATGTTCCAGTGCTTCATTGTCTGTACTTAGTAAGTGTTTGCCATCTAATAAGAGATGCTAATTGAACACCTACCCCTAGAGAAAGCTTTTGTCAGGACTCAGTGTCTTCTGTTGCTGTCCCCTGCTGTTCTGCTCTGCTGTATTCAATTAGTGTGCTGGAAGCAAAGTAAAAATTACTAAAAATCTGATCAGTGATATGCCAGCAAAGAACCCTTTAGAGATCAGGTTTTCATCACATTTCACTTTGCTGCCAGCAGACTGAGAAGACCAAATCTAACTGGAGAGGGACAGCAATTTCAGACCCAAAGAAAAGAATCTGATGACAACAGTGAAGTATAGAGACAAAGCAGGGATATAATGGAAAGTAACAAGAACACAGATAATAGAAAAAGACAAAATAAAGAATAAGGCAAGAAAGGAAGAAAAAAAGGGGGCAAAGTCCAGCTCTATGTAGTAGATACTGAAGCAAATGGGTAAGGTCAAAAACTTGTGCAACTTTTTCAGGAGAGTTGGTAGGACAATGTGTGAAGGCTAAAGATCAAAACTGTTTGGGTTTGATTTTTTTTTTTTCTTTCTTCAGTACATCAGTTTCAGCCCTGATACTGCAGTGGAAAACCAGATTTACCATGGTTTAAAAAAGAATGTGAAAGAACTCAGCAGATATTCATGACCCTCCTTGTTTTATGTAGGGAAGTCCTGGCAGTTGTGAAAGAAAGAGAAGGACCCTAAGAACTCTTAGCTATGAATTACCTGCACATATCGAGGTAACCACCAAGTAGACAGCAAAGCAGGAATTTAAAGGAGGAAGCCACAGTAGGAATAAAATAAACTCTTTGTTACATGGTAGAGAGAGAGTAGTGACATGGAAAGAAGGGAATAAAAGATTATGATGCTGGTAGCAGAAAGGGGATGAAAGAAGCGTGGCAGGAAGGTTATAAATGATCCATAGGAGTGTCTGAAAACAGATTGAGCCTCAGAGTGCAAATAGCCATGGATATGTGTGACAAAGTATTCCTGGGCACTTCACCCTAACTGCAGCTTCACATTTGACTGTACAACATCTGATTCTGTACTTATGAAACACATGCTAAAATGGTGGCCAAGAATAAAGGTCCTTCTTGGGACTTCAGCTGTGGAATGCTCATATACTGAGGTTGACTAGGTATATTTAATGAACTCTGCACATGGTTGATAAGAAAAAAAAAAAGAAAAAGGGAGGAAAAAAAAAAAGAAGCATTCTTCGTTTGATATCTGCTTTTGCATGGACAAAGCAGTGAGACACAGCATGAGACTGTGCACACTAGAACTGAAATTTGTTATTCTTTAATCTTTTTAAAGCTATTTCTGGAAATTTTAGTTAATGTTCTCCACACACATTAAAAGGACAAGCACTTGGCTGAGCAGTTCTGCTCTGGCTCTCATTACTTTTGGTACTTTCCAAGTCCAGTGTCAGCATGTACACTGCTGTTGTGACATGGTAGTGACATTTTATTGTGCACTGAAAGAATAATTCAGCTGTTCTCAAGGACAATGGGCTTCCACTGTAAACAACCACAGCAATGCGAAACTCTGCCCTCCTTTTGTCATGTATGTAAGAACAGAACATGCAAGAAAACTGAGTTGAAATTAACTAGATGACTAGCACAGGATGCGAACAGCTGCCACTGTGAGAACAATTAAGAGTATTAGAAAGGGAAACACAGCAACAAAGCTGTGCTTATGCCATACTTAATGTGGCCTCCCCCTATTCCTGTGACTAAATGCTGTGTTAGAGTAAATGCTATCCTTTTTGAGGTGAGCTTGTGACTGTTTTGATCAAATACTTAAGACAGGCTATGGTTACGCTGAGGATTTTAAGATAAATTGATGCTATATGAATGAAAATTAAAAACTTTAATCAAATGAGTGAAACAGATGAAAACAAAGAGAAAGGAAGACAACTATGCAGTATCACCTTCCACAGTGAGAATACAGTTAGTATAGCCACTGGTGATGTTTTGAAACTTGTCTTCATAAATACTACTTTGTCAGTGCCCCAGGAAACTTGCCATAGTGAACTGTAATGTTGACCTTTAGCCAGCTTTGAAACTGGCCTTTTTTCGTAACTACTACTTTCATTAGCTAGTGTTTGACCAACAGGAGAACAAGCATATTTAAATACAACAGAGACGTTAGTTTAGGTAACATGTGCTGAACTGATACACTGTCTATGGGAAACGCTGGTACAGGTGGATGTGTTAGATCTCGGCTGCACAGTCAATCACATATCTTGGCAGACAGCAACCTGACATCATGACTATGCAAATATGATTTCTGACTGACAGATAAAGCCACGTGATTTTAAAATGTAGCTTCTAATATATACATAAAATATTAATGTTCCTTACCCAAAACTTAAATAGAATGAAATATTTATCTTCCTTTTCATTTTTAATTTGGACAGTTACTGGTTTGAAAACTTACCAAAGCTTCCTCTGTTTACACTGAAGTATGGTAAAAATTAAAAAATTAGAAATGACTGCCTTATATTTATATAAGGCTTTTATTTTTAATTTATTGTTATTGCACATAATATCAGGAGGCAGATAATTAAAAAAGTACAACAATGCAGGTCATCTATAAAACTCAGCTAGTATGTGAATGTTTTTACCTTGTGTGTGTAATGCACAGAGGGACTGATTTTTAAAGATTCATCAGATTCTATTTCATAAAAAATATTTCAGATGTTTTATGTAGTAAATACATTACAGTTCATAAGAAACTTTATAACAGAAATAGTTACTGATTAGAAGGAAAAGTCTTTCTTCATGCAACAGGCAATACTTTATTTACTGGAACACACTTGGCAAACCTATGAAAAGCAACAGAAGGTATTTTAAAGGCCAATAGTCTCACTGTCTCCTTCACCATCAGAAAATATGATTTGAAATTTTCAAAATTCTTCTCTGTGAAATCAGACTAGAAAGACTACTCACAGGGTGAAAAAGGGGGAAATGCCACCTATTTCCCAGGGCAGGCAATGCAAGCGCTTATACAGTGTGGACACCGTGTTTGCAAGCAGGGATCCTGCCCCCTGTCAAAAGCAGCACAGTAGAGGCTGGTTGGGTGAAAGGACACAGTAATAGCACAACTTACTTTTTGAACTATGAACTCTGAAAATAAGGTGTCATAACCAGCTCCCCTCATTGTTAAAAATCAGACCACCTGACACAAAGCAACTGACCAGGACAGGTCACTGAGAGTTAAAATTACTATTCTGTAGTGCACTCCTTTACAGGAAATATGATGGAGTAATAGATTTTAGGGACAGAACAACAAGTTACACTAATCTGTCTGATTTGCTGCTTTACAAAGGTCATAAAATTTAATTCAGCAATTTCTGTAATAATCTTAACAATTTCTAGCTTATAAACAACTTATCTTCTAGAAAGACATCCAGTACTGATAATCAGAAATTATGTTTCCACAGACTCTTAAGGCAGCTTATACAAATCAATAGAATCACAGAATCATAGAATGGTTTGGGTTGGAAGGGACCTTAAAGATCATCCAGTTCCAACCCCTCTGCCATAGGCAGCGACATCCCACTAGATCAGGCTGCCCAAGGACTTGTCCAACCTGGCCTTGAACACTTCCAGGGATGGGGCATCCACTGCTTACCTGGGCAACATGTTCCAGTGCCTCACCACCCTCATTGTGAAGAATTTCTTCCTAATTTCTAATCTAAATCTTCCCCCTTCCAATTTATAGCCATTCCCCCTCATCCTGTGACTACATGACCTTCTAAAAAATGTCCCTCCCCCTGTTTTCTTGTAGGCCCCCTTCAGGTACTGCAAGGTCACTATACGTCTCCTCAGAGCCTTCTCTTCTCCAAGCTGAACAACTCCAACTCTCTCAGCCTGTCCTCATGGCAAAGACAAAAGTCTTCAGTTCTATAGATTATTTCTGTGGTACTCCTATTTAACTCTCATGGGATTCTGCTTGTCTCCCCGTACTAAACTCTAAACAACTGAAAGGTCTGCTGTCAGCTATAATAAGGCTATGTGCCTGACAAAACACTTAGTGTGCCTATAGGTAAATCATCTAAATTCTAAATCTCTTGCTGCTCCTTCTTTTTTTTTTACATTGAAAACAATCTTAAGCAAAATACATCAAACTGCATTTCAACACTGGACACAAAAGTTTAAAACGCCACAATCTGAGATTGACTTGGTATATCTGTAATCTTAACTTTTAAAACTGCTGATGGGAGCACATTAAAATACTCCACCTGCAGGAATTTCTCTATTTTCTTTTGACAGTAAGACTGTGCTTATTCAACCAACATTTGCTTTACCAAAGCAATGGTGAAGTCTTACTGGAAATATCTATATTGTGTAACAATATGAGTGGTACAAGTTTGCAGTCCTGACTCAGGCAAAACTTGTAATGGGTTTCTTGGGGGTTTCTCTTAACAAAGTGCTGCTTGACTGAGTCCACAGCTTGGAAATAGCCCCTTGCAGATTAAGAAACCACAACTGCTACTTCTGTATGCCTCTCATAAGTACCATACAGAACTACTTAATTGTTCATATAGTCCCAACATTTTAAACATAACAAAATAAAATAATCTTCAAGAGGTCTTCCCAGGGAAACATCACAAATTGTCTATACTTTCACACAGCAGATCTAAAAATGGCCCTGTTAATTATCCCTGTTTGGATAATTATATAAGCATGTATATATGCAGGTATCTGCATCTCCTTTATTAGGAATAAAGTTGCTGTGCACACTTTCTCCTGTTGAACTGAAAAAAAAATCATAATTTCAACTGTGTTCAAAAGTTTAGAGCCTATTTACATGGCCTAGTTGCTGGAAAATTAAATGGTGAATTTACAGCACAGTAGCCATCTTCACTAACTCTGCTTTTTACAGCTTCAGGTACACTTCTGGTAGCATATTTCTCATCAATATACATTACCTGCTGCTTTTATAGACAGCTTTCCATGCCTGAGCAAGTCTGTTTAAAGATAGATCAGGTACCCCTATCTCTAAAATTTGCATCATGTAGATTAAATCCAATGAAAGGGGCTAGTAAGTGCATTACCTTTCTGGTAGTAGGAAGGAAAATAGACACAGTTTGGTTTTTTTTAATTCCTTTTTGTTCAAGAACAGGTTTATGTATATTTTTGTTGGTAAAAAGAAGATTATTCAGAAACCTTATGCCAATATCAATATATTCTGTAACCTAGAATAATCTACAAATCCCAAATTTTGACTAGCCAAATTGAAAAGCTAGCTATTTTCAACTGTATTTTACCAAGATTTCTAAGTTCACCAACTCTAAAATATTCCAGATAAGGGAGAATCATTTCATGAAAACAGACATTATTGTCTGATAATATGGAGACTGGTGACTTCTACTAGATGGGCTAACAAGCACTTCAGCTTGCTGAAAATGTATGTGTCACCCTCATTTCACTTGTGACAGAGGCATGTATAACACACATACACACATACAAATTTGCCAGGAAATCCTTCAGCAGTTTTACTGTGACACAAATGCTTTCTTTTTACACATTTGTAGTGGATACTACCGCTTCAGTACCGTGTTTATTATGTGTATGGTCTTGATTACTTGAATCTGTGCAACCCATTCAAAAACAGGCTGCAAAATGCCAAATACTTTCTTTCACTTCCAGTCCTGCTTAAGTTTTCTTTGTGGCACTGCACATCTGAATCATTGCCTGTTTCTTGCTTACAAAACATTCATATTCAAAGCACCATTAGCACAATAGTAATTAACAAAGAGCCTTTTATGCCAACGTGCTACAACTTCATCTCGCACACCCTTTACAGGAAAAAGGTCTTTTTTCTTCTTTCCAGTATCAGTGACGCTCTCATGTCATGTGAAAAGAATAGTCCCTTTCACTGCAGAGGGGCATGACTGTGCCTTATGTGAATCTACTGTATGTACAACCAAGGGAAGGACTAGGTGACCTAAAAGATCTTTCTCATTTCTAACCTCTATGGAAGTTCACGGTATTGGGAATTGCATATTAACAACCAGATGTAGGATTTTGTATGGAAAAGGCAGAGTGCTTCCACAGGATGTTTTTCTTATATTTTCCCTGCTATAAGGGATAGAAAAAACAATTTTAGGTTTGTCAAAAGTAAAATAGACAAAACACAGAAAGGACAGCAATTACTGTTGAGTCACTTACAGCAGCTGTTCCTAAAAAATATTGCCAACTCGGAGCAGTAAGTGAGAAGGAAGGAGAACCTGCAGCTACAGCACACTAGAAATTGGTGGATTTTGTTGCGAATACTACATCAAGTTGCCACATTGTCCCTATTATGAATGCTGAGGCTCCCCATGAGGTCAGACTATTCCTTTATAGAATGCTGTATAGAATGCCACAATCATATTAATTAGAGACGAACAAGAGAGAATGGATAAGTTTTGTACTTCCTCCTAATAATATCTTACAGGCAATTCCACAAAGTAAAGAAGTGAGTGGCACAGAGCTGGTCAAAAAAACAGAGAACACTAACCTGTTTACAGTAATAGCATATAAACACTATCAAGGCATTCTACAGTAGTACAAAGATACAGTATAGATATCAGAATCTGACTCTCATATGCTTAGATTTGTTTCGATGCTCAATATGTTTCCAAATACCTGAACTACACAGCCCTGTGACATGTTAATAAACTTCATCATTTGGTAGCAGCTGTAACGTTGTCTAGAATGTTCTACCACAAGTTTCCATTAGCATAATACACTCTGTTAAAACAAGAAAAAAACCCCGAACAAAACAACCCCTCAAAGGCTCTTGTGAGCCTTTGTTTCACACTGAATAAGCAGCCACAGTACAGCCTGCTGCTAAGCTTTTCCTTACCAGTTGGTCAAAACATGGATAAACTCTTGGTTACAGTTCCTAATGTGTTGATCAACTGACCCAGAATAACAAAGGCTAAGGGGAAGCAACACAGAAAATACTACACTGGATCAGACCTGAATCCTTTGTGAGTAGCCAGAGGGTGTGTAATAACCCCACACTAGTCAGCCACCTCTATTTCTGTATGTTCTAGCAAGAGCTATTCCAAAAAGAAATAATATGCTTAGATTTGTTTCTACACATTTTCTCAGTTAGTGCTTTGCAAGCTGTTGATTGAGGAGCAAAGGGTGGAAATTGTACATCTCTAAGGAACAATTAACTTCTTTGTTGATCCCCTGAGGTGTACTGTAAGCCATAATACCACAAATTATCCCAAGGAGAATTTGTCATAATAGATCTAAATTTGCAGCATTTAAAAAATATTCATGAATTTGTATTTAAAAGTAACTCCTATTTAAAAAAAGGATTTTGCATTGCCAATTTCAGGGAAAAAAACCTCAAACCAAACAATAAACAAACAGTATAATTCTTTTCCTTAGTAATAACAAGAGCACTGCATTTGCATCACACATTAATCAAAGAAAAATTAAGGACACAGAAAAACAAATATGATGAATCACATATTCTTTTGCCTGAGATATAATTCAGCATGAGGCCTGTATACATCATTAACTACTGTGCTTGCCATTAATACTCCACAAAAATGTGTGAACATATAGTTACATCATGAAGCTGCTAATAAAACAAATTGCCTTTATTTTTTCCTGTACCACTTTCCTTTATACATAACAGAAGGATCACCCCTACTGTATATCATCCCTTGTCTCAAATACAGACTATATGATAGAACCATACAGTACGCCATGTTTCCTGAGAAGAGGTATGTCATTCGTATATCACATTATTCTACCCTCTGATCCCTCCTCACCTTTTCCTGATATGAAGCCTTTCATGAATAAGCCAGACTTAGTAAAACACTATTCTGTCCCATTCAGCACTTAGACCAGATATCCTGGATACAAGCACCTCTTGGTAGGCTATGAGCAATGTGACTCATTTATCACGTGCTATTTATTTCACTCTCCAGGGCAAGAAGTATATGTGATGAAAATTTTGTTCAACATTTTGTTGTTGTTGATTTTTTTAATGCACATATATATAATTTAGGGAAAGCAACTCAATGAAATTAATCCTGTACTTAGGAGTGGAAGGTGCTGAGACATGTTTTCAGTTCTTTGGAAAATTTTTTTAAGTTTCAGTTAGGCCATTGACTGCTTCCCTTAGCACAGCCACATGCCAAATGAGGCTGCCAAATGCATTCTCACTCCTGCCCACTCTTGTAAATAAATAAATGTTTAATTATATTAACCTCAAGATACTTCTCCAAATATCTATCCTCTCAACCCCAGCAGCTCTCAAAATAGATTTCAAATTATGAAAGAAATCACATTGAACTCCTGGAATTCCTAAAGATGCCCCATGTTTCAGGCATCTGAAAGCTCTGTCTGCAAAGACGGATTCTATTTGGATTCATTGCTTCAGGAGAAAGAGCATGACTGGTCTTATCACACTCTTTGGCACCACCCTTAATGCAGAGACTATTAAAAAGACAAAACCACATGTATTCTAGGAAAGCAAAGTGTTAACACCGGGAATATGAAAATAAAATATTTATTTTGAAGTCTGGATCTTAACATCCAGCTTCATACTGGGTTACTCTAGTATCTTACCCTACTTGGGGTGATAACGGTCTACCACATTATTTAACAGAGTGGAAATGCCTTAAGGAACACTATGTCTATTTTTTTTTTGTGATTCTGTTAAAAAATGCCTATAAAATGAGAAATTGCAGGCTGTCTGGGAACACATTCACATCCTTTAGTATGTTCTTGTATTTTTAATCCTATAATTTCATATATTTTTGATGCAGTTCATGCACAGATCATGACAAATATTCATACATGCAAGAAAAAATCTAGCATATTTATCCTAGAAAATGTGTAGACTCAACCTTGTCTTAATAAGTTCATAGGAATCATACACATCAGATGAAAGAAAAAACAGAAGTTCTGGCATTTAGAACATGTCCTATGCCTGAACCCTCTCCTTCCTCTTTGGTGAATATGAGGAGATTGTGCTTTCACAGCTGTTCGTGAAGCTGGGGCCTGGACTCAAGAACTGGCTCTAGATACTGACTATACCACTCAGTTTCTTTAAGATACTGTGTAAAATGTAAATATATCTTGACATTTTCTGGTAAGGTGATGTAGGCACTGGAAGATAAGTCTGCCTGTTTGTGTTGCAGTTAAGTATGTTGCCAAAGATACCTATCAGTGGAAGACTTTTTCAAGCACTTCAGGATTCATACTTCAGTCAAACATAGGAAAACCAGCTACAGCCTTAACTCAGACAGTCAACTAAGTAAGTAATCTGTCATCACAAAACTGACTCATTAAAACAGTGTGCCAGGAGTAACCTTGAAGAAGGATTTTGAAGGATGAGTTTTAAGATAATGTAAAACCATGTCTGAATATAACTGGATAAAAATAAGCCCTGGTTAGGAAAAAAATCTTTTCACATTTTTACTGAGTCTGATTTAACATCAAAGGCTTAGCAGGAATGAAATTCTCAACTATTCCACAATAAGAATCACTGAAGTATAATCCCAAACTTCCCACAATGTTTTTTTAAGACCTCTGCTTTTATATCCCTTGTGATTTCCTTTAGCAAACTACTAGAACAAGATGTGGCATTAGTAGTTATCATTACCGATATAAAGAGTATTTGTCCCTTTTTTCCCAACTTCTATAAACCAGAATAATTCCACTGAAGAAGAGAAACTGTTTACACCAATGCTAAACCCAAAACACTTGTGCTCATCAATGATTGAGATTTTTGAAAGATTATATATTTATACATACACATAAACACGTCTTACAATTAACAAAATTATAGTTATTCACAAAAACTAGAAAATTCAAAATCTGTTACTTGAGAGAAAATGCAAGCCTGCAGTTCATGTCTTAACCACAACACTTGATCTTGATACAGCAAATAAAAGCATAAACCAGTTCCACGCAAAACTGTAAACAACCACAGTTACTATAATGTGTGAACTTAAGTATATTATGAAAGAAAGGGAAATACTGTTACATATGGAAATATAAAACCAATACAAGTTGAATAAAAAATATGAAACTGAAAAACACAGGAGCTATTAATTTATTTTACAGATGACAGACTGTAAGACCAACAAGATCCATTGTAATTCTATACTATGACTTCCTGTACAATGTTACCCATAGGAATTCCTTTCATTCATCACTGTACACACCACAGCTAGCTGCAGCTGTAGAAGAACTAGAGGGCTGTTTTGGAAAACAAACAGAAAATCTTGAGTTTAAAATTTTCAAGCAACAACTTCAGTGACTTTTCCCAAAGGGTAATGGCAATTGCTGTTAGAAAAGTCTTGTGCTTGTTCTGCATTTTTTAAATTCAGTGTAACAACACTAGTTCCTTTAACTCTGTATTGCAGAGTTAGGGTTAGAAGAGGCCTCAGGAGATTTCTGGTTCTCTTAACTGTTAATCAATGGCTTGATAAGTACAAACTGAGCTCCTGTAGCCTTATACAGGAAAGCAGCTTTCTTTCTTTCCACCAAGGCTCATCTCTGAACTCTACGTTTTTTCAACATCTTTGTTGAATTGTGAACATCAGAACTGGGCATACTAGTCTATTAAAATTTGCCTCTGTCCCTGATATTTAACAGTAAGATTTTCCATATTCATCCAAGGCTTCATTAACTTTTTAAGGCTGTTGTCCGTAAGATGTTCATCTTTATAAGCATTGTCTATCTTCCAGATTTTTCATTTCAGTGTACGTACTAGATCTGGCTGTGCTGGAGTTAATTGTCTTCATAGCAGCTGGCATGGCTCTGTACTTCAGCTTTGTTAGTGAAACGGTGTTAACACACTAGTGCTTTAGCTACTGCTGAGCAGTGCTTGCACAGCATTGAGGCTTCCTCTGTTTTTCACTCTATCTCCCTGCAGTGAGTAGGCTGGGAATGGGCAAAAGCTGTGGGGGACACAGCAAGGACAGCGGATCCAAACTGGCCAAAGGGATATTATATGCCATATAACCTCATGCTCATCATTAAAAAATCGGTAGTTTTTCCAAGGTAGATATGCCGCCTGGCCATCTATCTGCTTGTGGAAGGTGGTGAGGAATTGCCATTGTATTGCTCCCTCCCCCTCTTTCCTTCACTTCATAAACTGCTTTTATCTTGACCCACAAGGTTTTTCTTGCTTTTGCTCTTTTCTCACCTATCGTTTTGCAGGGGCTGGGGGCCAGGGGCAGTAAGCAAGCAGCTGATGGGCCCTTAAGTTACTAGCAAGGGTCAGTCTACCACAACATATTAAAAGATACAATTCACATCACTACATACACTCTACCTTCTGACAATAAAACCACAGCATTCATGGATAAATTTCCTTATCATTCCCAGTCTTTGCCTTTAAAACATTTTTGAGGAAATTGATCTGGGTAGCCTTAACAGCAATCTCCATTGCATACTTTCTGGGTCACCCCATGCTCAGAAGGGACTTCCCGTAGTTCCTTTAGCTCATGCAGGCATAACCCTCCAGTGCAAAGCAGCATATCCCACACAACCATGTTTCCATATCATTTTTCCGTGTCCTCATTACTTCACATATGTTTTATCTTTTCACAGGCAGGATACAGTAAAAATCTCACCTGTAAGAGCCCAATATGGCACGGTGTACTACATGAGACTGCACAGGAAAAGCATTACATGTGTGACCACAATTAGAGTCACAGCTATGAGATATGCCCATAATGATCACTAAGAATAGAACAACTTCAGATCTTTCAGTGCTTAGCTTCTACAGATAATCAGCTTAGCTTCTATAAATGTTAGTCTTGGGCTTTGCCCTGACATTGTACGTTGAGAAATGAAATGGGGGTTTCCGAGGCAACTCAAATCTGTCTAGCAACCACCCATGTCATCATGCATATCAAGGTCATCACAGCATGTTTGCTGTTTCCCATGGCATCATCTTGTTCCTTGGCAGCTACAGAAAACAGATGCACATGGTGCCTGCTGAACCTTGGATCCTGGTGCTAGCAACCAGAAGCCAGCTGGACCTACAATCCAACTTTCAACAGCCAGCAGCACTGACCAAAGCCAATACAACATCCAGTAGAGAAAAGTCAGCAGAAATTATCCTTATTTTTTCTGTATGTTGGAGGCCCTGTGAATCCCCTTGCTGTAATGCCTGCTTCTACACATTTAGGTCTGCCAGTAGGCACTGTTAAACAGTATCATATATCAGGTATTCACACAGGGATGAGAAGGGCGTTTTGAAGCATGCAGGGGAGCTAATGGAGGGTCAAGTTCTGCAAAGGCTGTGTTAAAACTGTAGCAATGATATTGTAAGGTACCTGTCACTCCTGAAAACTCTCATTTGCAGCATGTACTCACTGGGATCATCTTAAGGGCTTGCAGTAGGAATGCAAATAAGCACTTTATCATGTAGTACCATCACAAGGGTCACATAAAGAAGTTTTCTAGCAAAGCAGGATAGGTGAAGCCATTAGAACTACGGTAGCCACGGAGGATTTTTTTAAATCTCCTTTTAGTTTGTGAAACATCTACAAACACTACGAGTAACTTTATACTTTCTTCCAGTACAGATTAAAAGATTTCCATCAAAAATACAGCTGTTTGATGGGATCCTCCATTTACACTTACTTACCAGGACCTAATAGTCACTTTTTTACTTGTTATAAGGCATGATTATTTTTAATTTCACATTGCTCTTCTTGATCTCCAATTTTTTGTCTATAGATTTAATACATAAAAATTTAATAGATTTTGAAAAAAATGGTAAGAAGCAGTATACTAGCTGAAAAACAGCAATTTAAATTAGCGTTCAAGGTCCACAAATTGAAGTCAACTATCTTAATTTATTTTTTATATATGATTGAAGCAAGTACACTCATATGCCATCCTACACTTTCTCTAAGTAATTTTCAAATGTTTATTTTCAATGAATATTTGGTAATTTAAGGAAGATGAAAGGATTACAGCAGGACTGATTAAGAGATCTGTCTAAGAATAATCACTGATACGAGTGGTCTTTTGTCATGTTAAGCTTACAGACATTGCATCACCTGAAATAACCTTTTTGCCTATTGGAATTATTTATTTAAATGTGTACCAGACTGCATTATTTATCCCAAGCTGCCATTAGATTATCGGACAAAATAACCAAGCTCAACTTCGATTCCTGTGAATTATTCTACCTGTTCCTTGTCTTTTTCCTTAATTCTTAGACTTGCTAAACACCATACTGATAGCCAGTGAAGAAAGTCTTCTACCTGGGTATTCAAAAATTATAAGGAAGAAGTTATGTGTTACTACTAATTCAAAAATAAACTACTCAAGTTGCTGTTATAACAAAGTATTTCACTGTTATCATCTTCATCTAATATGAGTTTATCTTTTTCCATAACTGCTGACACAAAAAAAGAAAAAAAATAGTGTAAAGGTCTGTTATAACTGGAACTATTGGGTAAACTACAAGAAAATCATTAAGTTTATTTAGTAGTTAACATTTATGATGTAACACTAATTTGTTAAGGAAAAAATAAGACAAAACCAAAGTAAAGGCTGCCTGATAATATTAAGTGACAAAATACCATTGTTTACATACCTACAAACAAAAATACTTTATCTGTCTTTCACTGAGGTGACACATGCAAGCAATATAACACAAAGCAACAAAGACAAACATAAAAATGCCTTCCACCTCACTTAACAGGTTCCTTTGAATAGAGGATTGTATAAGCAAAAATAATTTTGTTTTACATAGAATCAAACAGCTCAGTCTGTGCAATTTTTCTCAATGTCTGAAAATAAACCTTTGAGAAAAACCCAGATTACCAAAAGGATTTGATTTTATTACTGTTCAATATGATTTTACTTTCAAATTAGGCAATGTGTTCCTTTTAGAAAACTAGTGGAGTAATAATTTCTATCATCATCTGGCATCAAAACAAAGCTCTGGGGAAGCTGGTTAAGAAAACATACATAAATCTTTAGCATACCAGGTTCATACCGGCTTGGAAAAGAAAACTCTAAGAAAGAAGGCCAATACTCAAGTTCCCATGGAGAAAAGTCTATTTTCCATTATATATTTTTTTATTTTATTTTGTTTTAAAAAATGAGTGAACAGTTCAAAATAGTGCTAACAATCTGGAATACATATTATTGACCTGCAGCACTGAGAGACTAGAATATCAATGGAAGAGTGATGCCCATTTAGATAAAACAGAATGTGCTTCTGTGTTTGAGATAGCTGAGTTGTCAGGATTCTTACTCCACTGACTGGGCAGTTACATTGGCAATCCAGTAGTTTTACTCCTTTCACGGCTCCTTTTAGAAGATTGGACGGTAAAGTAATATTCTAGAATGAATTCTACCATTTGTCTTTACTGCACTAGGACTTCATATCCACATAGCCTCAGTTACCTCTACTCAAATCAATGCCTTAACTTTTGATCAATTTAGAAAGTAAATCAGAACAAAAAGTGCCATTTGGCTTGGGTAATAGTAGTGTGGTACAGTCACAGCATGACTCCAGGATTTCATGACCTGCACAACTTCCACTTTAGTTTTAACTTAAAGGAAGCTTTGATCCAAAAAACTCCAAACGTGCTGCGTTACACCTACATGAAATGATACTACAGCTAGTATCAACAGAGAGGTTTAACCTAAATTCCTTACAGTTTAAAGAAATCTGAGTGTCAATACATTGCTTTTTATGGGAACTTTCTGCTCTATGGGACCTAAATCAACCAGACCCTTAAAGTAGAATTACCTCTGCCTCCCTCGTCTTCTTGAAGTAAGCACATCAAATGATACTTGGCTTTCATTCCCTTAAGGTTTTTTTTAGTAGAATAATAAAACCCCCAGAACAAAATAACTCAAAACACAGAAAAGTCTGAACTGCTGCATGAAACTTGAGATGCTTGTAAATAAATCTATCCCTGCTCACTGTTCTTAGAATGAAGTGACCTTTCTTCCAGCTCTCCTTTGCAGTGTAATAACTTTAGTGAGTTTTTACCTTAGGCTAGAGAAATGGGCTGACAGAAACCTTATGAAGCTAAACAAAGTGAAGTGCAAAGCCCTGTACTTGGGGAAGAACAACCCCATGCACCAGTACATGCTGGGAGCCAACCAGATGGAAAGTTTCTGGGCAGAAAAGGACCTTGAGGTCCTTGTAGACAACAATCTGACCATAAGCCAGCACTGTGCCCTTGCAGCCAAGTGGGCTAATGCTATCATGGGCTGCATTAGAAGGAGGTTTGTCCCCAGGTCAAGGAACATGATCCTTTCCCTCTACTCAGTGCTGGTGAGGCCATAGCTGGAGTACTGTGTCCAGTTCTGGATTCCCTAGTACAAGACATGAAAACACTGGAAAGAGTTCAGCAAAGAGAACTAAGATGATTTAGAGACTGGAGCATATCTCATATGAGGAAAAACTAAGACAGCTGGCATTGTTCAGCTTGGAGAAGAGAATGCTCAGGATGATCTCATCAATGTATATGAAAATCTGAAGGAAGTGTGCAAAAAGATGGAGTCAGGCTATTCCCAGTGCTGCCCAGTGACAGGAGCGTAAGCAGTGGACACAAACTGAAAAGCAGGATGTTCTGTCTTAACATTAGGAAACATTATTTCACATTGAGGGTGGCTGAGAAGTGACACAGGGAGGTTGTGGAGATGTCCTTGGAGGTAATCAAAAGCCACCTGGACATGGTTCTGGACAACCTGTTCTAGGTGGTCTTGCTCAAGCAGTGAAGTTGGACCAGATGATCCCCAGACGTTACTTCCAACCTCAGCTCTCCCCCTCCGCAGGGACAAATGTCTGCAGGGAGTCATTAGAGTTTATGATAGGGTTAGGTTTAAGGTTAGATTTAGGCATAGGATTAGGCTTAAGGTTTAGTTAGAGATGTCCCACGTATAGTTGTCCCTGCATAGAGCTGGCCTAGACCCATACTGCTCTCTACTAAATAATACTACATTTAAAAAAAAATGTATGATGCACGTGAACACATACTATAAAATAAGCATTAAACAGTTCTATTATTAGTAATAAACATGCTCCCATGTACCTTCCAACCTTTAGTTCATACAGCAAGATAACATTTTTTTTTGCATGCTACTTAAGAAAACATCATTGTTTTATATACTGTGGAGTGAAGTGTGGTGCTTATGAATATTGACTTTAGTTGACTATTTGCTTAAGTGGCTGTTTCAACTTGCAAGCTTTTCTCGTGTTTGGAGTCTGGACCAGGTGTTTGTTTTATTAGTATTGCAGATACCCAAACACAGGTATTCTAGAGAAATTTAACAGTCTGTATGCAGTTTGTACATTGGCACCACTTGGCATGGCAAATGTTCCTCCTTACTTGATGGGTCACAGAACTCCCTAGCAGGTAAAGGATGTATTTATGTAGGGTAGTTATAATTTTATTTTGTGCTTACTAATCTCATTTAAATTACATCACAGATTCCAAGGACAGAAAATAGGTTCAAGTGTTTATTACTTACTGTAGAACATACTGTCTTGTTTGCGTAGTTCATTACGTGAAACACACAACTACTACTCTGCTAATTTAGAAACTTATTTCATTTAATTTCACATCCACAGTCCTTCTCTAACTAGCACATTTCAAATGGGTATATTCTGCCAACCATGTCTTAACCTAGGCATGGAAACAGCAGGTCTTTTTATCTCTATGTTTACACATCAGTGATATTGATAAAATCATAACATAATTTTAGAGAAATTGTGTAATTATCATGTCTACATGGCAATAGTGTAAACTACACTACTACTACAACTACTACTACAATAACAATTAAACAACATGTACAGTATCTTAGTGCTGTATGAGCAAAAGAAAGTCTCACTTCCAGCAGTGGAAGATACAGATTTAGTATTTAGTCTTCTGTTCCCAAGGGAAATGTCAGCTTCCATGCTTTAATTCTTTTTGGCATGAAACATTCCCTGGAAATATACCTGGTTCAATAGAGAACGCTACAATTAAATACTGAATTCTGCTCTAAAATAAGCAGTTCAATTTAAATACTGAATGTCTCTTGCATATTTTTTCTATCATTTTTAATTATAATAACACACACAATTACCAGCATGTAGTACTTTTCAGCTTCAGAATCCCACAGCCAAAATTACATCATAATAAAGTATTTCTTTGGAACTTTTTTTAATTTCAATAAAAGGTTCTCTTTCACTCCTTTTTAATGTGAATGTTCATTTTAAAGGCATCCAATTTAAACACTATAGTGCTATGACAGTGCATTACAATAAAACATAACTGTCAGAATTAATTAATGAACAGTAATTACTGTAATTTACAGCAATTCTGTTTGACAGCATCTAATTACCAACAGAGCATCCCTATGACTATAAAGGTAAGCATTTTATTGCTTCTCATTTTTTAATGGGGAAATTGAGGCAGAAATGTTAATTAAGCCCAGAATACTGAAAAATTAGATGTCCAGAATTTTGTCTAGTATGTATCTGTGCTTAGATTTAAAGCTTCTATCTTTTTATAGGAATGGCTTATTATTATCTAGATCCCCCTGTTACTTCAGAGAGCTAACATTCTGATTGGGAGGGGCAGGAACATTTTGCAGATGTTGCTAGGATTTTAATTTCTCATAAGGGATCAAATCCTAAATATGTAAGTAGAGCTACTAGATATTAGCTTAGCTTGGAGGTATTAATTATCAGTAATTTAAGTATTACAACCTACAGGGTGTTTTTTGAGATTACACCTCCTTCAGAAAATATTGACAGTGCTCTTTGGATACTGCTTCATGAAAAAGTTATCACAGGAAACAAGCATGAGGATTTGCAGTATATTAAACAACATGTACTGTTATTATGGAGTAGCCTAAACCCATGCAAATCCACTCACTTTTCCCCTCATGATAAATAGAAGACATCTTATCTTCAGCAAAAGTAGGCTGAGTAGACACAGAGCTAATTACCTTAGGGCAATTGCTACATTCTCAAACTAAGTCTATGTTATGCCATGAGTTGCTTTAATCTCATAGTTTGTACTGCAATTATATATCAACAAATGAAACAACCTAGAAATAATCCAGAATGCTTAACTGTATACAGAGAAGGGTACGCAGAACACCATTCCTGATCCTGTCTACCCAGACATGGATATTTCCATCATATATGGGAAAAAAATAAACAAGCATGGGAGTGCAAGCGAGAACTAAAATCAGATCATTTCTGACCATGGTTCCTTTCTTTACCCATTCATTGCAACTGGGGAGAAAAAACACAACAGGGTAAGACATTCAGGTTGACGTACTACTTACTTGATCACCCCATGCCTAGTCTGCACCTCTCCTTTAGATTATTAGTTTATCCACAGTCTGTATTTTCCTGTCCCTGCTTCACCTTTCTGTTTGAGACACGTTTCCTACTACAGTTCCCATATAATACCATGTCATACCATAGTTCTCTCATTACTATCCTTCCAAGTGCCACCAAGTCTCTTAATTATTCGCAATATGAAGTACATTACATTGATACGATGAATTACTACATATACATAGAATTCTGTATACATATTTGAATACATAGCAAAATACGCTTCTCAAGTATATTTCTTGGGCACACACTTGCCAAAGATGGAAGGAAAGCTCGTATTTCCTGACCCAACTACTCTTATTTTCCACAGTGGTACGCATTCCTGCATCACAGGCCAAGGTTGCAACTGTGTTCCTCTTCAGTTCTCTATTTACCTCAGAACCATACCTGTCTCTGCTCCTTAATATTACGAGAATGCAATGTAACAAGAAAACAAGTGCATTAAATAAACATGTTGGAAATACAGTATATACATAAATACTCTTGAACTGGAAAATTTATCTCTTTCAAAGCAACACCATATGTCATTGTGCTATGCAAACAACCTATCCCCTTGGAGTTCATTGTTTTTTGGTTTCTGTTAACATATGAATCTGTTTACTTTAACCAATGTGTAGAAAAGATGAATCATCTAGAACAAGACCTGTGAGACTGCACTGAAGTTCTGCACGTATCATTACACAGTCTTAAATTCATATATGTCATACAAATGGTAAAAGTGTCAGTATTTTTCTGAAACGTGTGGAAAATTCACACACTTCATTAATATGTTCAAAAGTACACATATTTCCTCTAGCTTTGCCAAAGAGCAGTATTTTTCTGTTCTTCAGACAAGCTAAGAAGTCAATACAGAAAGCTCACTGTCCATTTTGCAAAACCCAGGTAGTGCATAAACATATAGCATCACCCTTGATTTCTCTCTGACAAAGAAGAGGGAAAACTGAGACAGCATAAACAAGATAACAGTTTCAATAGTCTCTGGGTTTGGGTATAAAAGACATTTGCCAGAGTTTCTCATTGCCTTTGTTACACGGTTCATTCACAATTATGTTCAGTGGTAATTAACAGATCACCTATAGTCTCTCCTGCATCTTCTTCCTCCTTTTGCTTCAGTAGCAGATGTGTTGCTGATATATATATGCCGATATTCAAACATGCCTGTATGTCTAGGGAACTGCTGAAATTCTTACCATTCATACTGTTTGTGCTGTGATACAGTATCTAAACATGTAAACAAAACAATGACATAAAATGGCATCAAGATTTGCACGAATTACAGACTCACCTGCATGCACCTTCAGTGCAACCTCTTTCTTAGTCAAGTGCAAATTCTGCAGGATCTCCTTTTAATTTGAAAAAAAAGTCCCAAGTATTCTGGGTCTCCTTTGTAGCATCAGCCACCCAAACGTGAACTGAGTGTAAATGGATATAGCTGGGGCTCTGTGAACCTCACAACAGCCATCTCCATCACCTCTGCCACAATTCCTAGCTTCACTAAGCTGCAGAAGAATAAAATCTGACTTGAATTTTATCATGTTTACTTGCAAGTACTGTGAACATTGCGGACAATACAGTGACCTAATAAAAGTGTGGTAAAGGCACTTGAACACCATGATTTGGCTGCTGACATGCCACAGAAATAACATTTAGTGAAATAAGGACTTGGTTGTCAGCAACCACTTCCCTATGCATGTTTGATGGGGAACTCCACCAGCCCCTGCATAAATAAGCTGGTAGTAAAAGCAGGTATCTTTGAAAAGTCTAACAGCTGCTGTAGATGACAAACTTCTCCTTGTATGACAAGATTATTCCCCATCTTATCTACGCAGAAGAAGGTCACTCCATCTCGTGAGGGACTATAATATTCCAAAATCTAATTTCACTCTGATTAAGAACAACAACAACAAAATTCAAATAATGAAAGTCTTCACTAAAAGGAATACATTTATCGGATGTTAAAGCCCTCGAGTAGTTTGCATAAAAGTTCCCTGTTACAAGGTCAGCTCCTGAAAGGCTGCAGTCTTAGAAAGCTCCAATTTCCTGCAGCTAAGAGGCTCCATTGGCAATTTGCCAGTATAATTTGTTCTTGATATTATGGCCAAATAGCACCATTTCTATGAAACATTCCTGTTTAACTATTCACTACATTCCAATGAAATACACTGAGTTTTTTCCTTCTGATTTTTTTTCTCTACATTGCTGAGCTTTTCAGTATCGCTAAACTATATTTCCACCACTCAGGAACCACTCCACTGCTTAAAGACAAAGCAGGCTGCCTGGAATGCCATATAACACTTTAACAAAGCAAGCTTTGTAATGAGAAGCAATATATTCTATTAGCTCTACTGATCAAGCTTATCTAGATAAGCCAGCAGACTCAAAACCTCTTCTTTGAGACAATATGGGACCACAAAAAAATACTAATTTGAATTCAATTTGCATTTACAGTAAAGCTTCAGTGTATCAGTCTGCTAAGAGGCAGTCTTGTAATGCAGTTCATGCAGTCCTGCAGTAGCTTCATACCATGGCAGCTGGAAAAGAGCTGCAGTGCAAATAAAAATCAGGATTTTCTCTTTCTAACCATTGCAAGGATCGATTTCAAATCAAGACTACTTGTGAAATCAGGAACTTGAAAGCAAAGCAGCAAGGTACAGTGAATTCTAAGGTCTTTTGAAGCTGACACTTTTCCTTTTTACCTTCTTTTATAGGTTTTATAAAATAATACAGCATAAAGCCTCAAAGAATGTTGAGAAAATATATTCTGCAGCGATAAAAAAGAACTGCATAATAAAATACAACACACTCATTGCTCAGCAATAACAGACATTTTTTTCCATTGAGGGGTGGATACAACATGGGTCAGGTCATGGATTTCATCTGGTAGCTGTCAATTTAAGGAGAAACATAAGGAATAAAGGGGAAAAAAATCTTGGCTTACAAGCAACTTGTTAGACCGCAACACTTCAAATGTGCATCTTAGATTTCACTGGCTTTTTTATCCCCTGTAATCCATCAATATAATATGGTACATCAAAGCTAGACTCTAATCTTTTAAATTAATATTTTAAAAAGATTGCGAGTGTTGTGATTTGGCTCCTTGGAAATGCTTTCTATTTTAACAAAAGGAATGCAGACCTAAAGATGCATGCTTGTAATTTTATTGGTGCACTACAGACATTGCTTTCTTGACTTAACAAAACCAAGATATTACAGTTGCAGTTATGAGTTTATTTCTCTTATTGCTTACTGGCTATCAATAAATCTCAGATAAGGTTTCTCTGAATTAAAAACTGTCACCAGTGAAGTCCCAATAGCAGTATTCATAACAAATTATTTTACTAAATTTTTATTCAGTTTCGAGCATTCTTAACAGCGTTCTTGACTTACATGATAGAAACACAAAATATAGCACAACAATGCTTACAAAACAGGCCACAGAAATTTTGTTATTTTCAGATTTGTGACTACTATATCAAATATTTTTAAATGAAGTGAATATATTTCAGACTTCAGCTGGTGCCAAGAACCCAGTTTTAACCACATACGAATTTCAGAGGTTTAGTCCAAACTAGATCTATCCTGGATCAACACACTGAATATCCATTCATAACTGGACTACACTAGATACAATCATGGAACACATCTTCCACTTGAGTTTCATTGATAAAGAATTTAGCTTGTAAGCTCTCAGACTGGCCTGCAATGTAAAGTAAATAATGGTAAAGGGAGATGACTTGGTGATATACTCTGAAACTGCTTTAGTCCACTATGAACCTCACCTGTGCTTCTTCTGGGTGCAAATACACAGAGACTATTTTGATCCTACAACCCTAGTTTGTATTCAACTATAGAAGGAATGGTCCATGAGAGATATAAGATTTCTAGACTCACTGAAAGTCTTAAAAAATGCCCTCCTGATCCAGTGGGTGAGAGTTACAGACCTCACCTTTCTTTGTCTACATCCATTTCTGACATCACTACAGCTGAGGTTCATAGATTACAAATAGTAAATGTTTTCACCATATCATTATACCTTAGAAACTAGTGAATAATACCTTCTAACGCTGATTCAAAACTTATCAGGCTTTAACTCTGTCTCATTCCTTAGACTGATGCTCCATCACTCTAAGTTAGAGGTGGGTGAGTGGTGCCACTGCCTTAATTTGTAAAAGATTCAATGTCAATATTGTGGTCTTTCATTCATTATAGAGAATGGATAGCAAGATGATTGAAATTTCTACCGGTGTTGTTTTTCACACCATACACTGACTTAGCTAGAGAATGTCACTGTCTCCAGACTTTCAGCTTCTCTCCCTCTACTGGCCTTTAAGAGGATATCAAACATTTATTTTACCAGAGCTGAATACAGAGGCTTGACTCTTACATAACCTGGTTCCCACTTCTGATGGTTAGTAATTTAAATGTAGTGTGCCTTCCTAGATTTATAGTAGAAAGAATTGTCTGGTTCTATTTTCTTCATCAAACAGATAATATCTTTCCCTTCTCTGATAAAAATCAAAGAGGATTTGGGGGAAGGGTCCAATAAAAAGAAAAAAAAAAGATGGGTATGTTATTGAGAAAAGGCATGGCCTTAGTAAGCATTGGCTTTAATATCTTATAAATTCAGTCTTAATTCTTCTGTAGTTCATCAGGATAGAATTTTCTTTGGTTTTGGTTTTGGTGTTTTTAAGGATAACCCAAATTTATCCTTGATTTTTGTCATAATATAGTTTTAGACCTATGCTTATTTTGAAGACATTTGATCCTTTTTCACAAGACACATTATCTTTTTATTCAGAGAAAAATGCTAGAAAAGACAGGTTGGAGAAGAATCTCCAGTTCTTATTCTGTAGCTGGTGAATGATATAGGTCTAAATCGCCAATCATTATTTATTTCTTTGCTATTGTTGGCTCATTAGTTGCATTCATATCTTTTCCCACTAAAAGTCCCCTAAAATGGTTTCTAATTTGTTGGTATAGTTTCACCACTAGCTGTGAGGAAAAAAGAAAAACATTTTCTACCTGCAATTGAGTGCTACATCAGCTTGTCTTAACAAATGGCCAAAAATAAATCAATTGTAGTTTGCACTACCTAAAGAGACAAATCATTCTAATCAATGTGGTGATTTACCAGACTGCAAGCCAGTGAGTTGCTTTTGTTTTGTTTTCCTTTATTATTACATTAGACTAACTAAAAAAGATTTCATTCTTCTAATCTTCATTCATTATGTGATAGACTCCTTTGCGGCGCTAGAATAGATAACAACTTACTCCCTACATTGTTTAGCAAGACTAGAATACTGTCCGTTGGTTGTTTAAGCCTTCTAATCAAAGGAATAACTAAGGTTAAAAAAAGCCCAAACAACAAACCTTCTTTTCATTTGAAATAGCAAAAGAAAGGATAGATAGGGCTACTCCAAATAAGTGACATTTAGTGATGTTCCACAAGTTTTAAGAAAAACCCCAAACACATTCATCTGTTTTTCTATCATCTGTTAAATTAAAAAAAAAAAAGGAAGTAGAATTTTTTTGCAAAGCTAAATATTCTGAATAATTTTCATTCTTCAAGGTCACAACATTTCAATATTTACGTTAGCATTCCAGTTAAAGTAATGAGTAATTTTCATTACTAGAGTATACAACAGTAAGGTTATTGTGAAAGAGGTGATACTTTCCTACTTGAAATTTGTTTATACATAAGCTGGCTATATCATTGACTTATATGATTTGATTAGGATTTGATTATGCTTGATTACACTACTTAGATTTCCTTACCAAGGACTGTATTTTTGCAGTTTTGCAATGTGTTTTTTTCACATCTTGATTCCATCTGCAATGGCTTAAAGAAAAACTAAAATTATAACATACCAAAGGTAAACAGATGATACAAACTCAATAGTTTTTCAAAGATAATTTAAAGATGGAAGAATCTTTTTGCACATAGCTATGGCCACTGGATAATTTATCATCAGGCATACTTTTAGCTGCTAAGAAAGTTATTCTACTGTGCTTAATATACAAATCTACACCGATATGTATTAATCACCTGTAGTCTTTTGTGATGGTTAGTTAAGACAAAAGTTCATAATCAACTATTTTTAAATTTAATGACAGTAAAATCAGAAAGGGGTGCCAATCTTACTGTTAATACCATAAGGATCCAACATAAACATACCTGAACTGTTTTTCCTAGAATTTATGAACATTTTGCAATGCAGCAAACAAAAGTATTCATCTTAAATATTTTTTTTAATCCTTTTGAAGACAATGCCAAAAAGCCTGTTTTTTTTTAAATGGGTAAAAGATTTTACCCAGAAACTAAATAACAAACAACTCCACACTGTCTTAAAATGTCACATTTAAAATAAGAGTTAACTGCTGTCTGATCCCAGTCTTCAATAATAAGTATGCTATTGTTACTGGATACAAAAATTCCAAGCTCAAATTATTGCCTATAATATTGCCCATTGTCCATCACTTGGANATTTGAAATAGCAAAAGAAAGGATAGATAGGGCTACTCCAAATAAGTGACATTTAGTGATGTTCCACAAGTTTTAAGAAAAACCCCAAACACATTCATCTGTTTTTCTATCATCTGTTAAATTAAAAAAAAAAAAGGAAGTAGAATTTTTTTGCAAAGCTAAATATTCTGAATAATTTTCATTCTTCAAGGTCACAACATTTCAATATTTACGTTAGCATTCCAGTTAAAGTAATGAGTAATTTTCATTACTAGAGTATACAACAGTAAGGTTATTGTGAAAGAGGTGATACTTTCCTACTTGAAATTTGTTTATACATAAGCTGGCTATATCATTGACTTATATGATTTGATTAGGATTTGATTATGCTTGATTACACTACTTAGATTTCCTTACCAAGGACTGTATTTTTGCAGTTTTGCAATGTGTTTTTTTCACATCTTGATTCCATCTGCAATGGCTTAAAGAAAAACTAAAATTATAACATACCAAAGGTAAACAGATGATACAAACTCAATAGTTTTTCAAAGATAATTTAAAGATGGAAGAATCTTTTTGCACATAGCTATGGCCACTGGATAATTTATCATCAGGCATACTTTTAGCTGCTAAGAAAGTTATTCTACTGTGCTTAATATACAAATCTACACCGATATGTATTAATCACCTGTAGTCTTTTGTGATGGTTAGTTAAGACAAAAGTTCATAATCAACTATTTTTAAATTTAATGACAGTAAAATCAGAAAGGGGTGCCAATCTTACTGTTAATACCATAAGGATCCAACATAAACATACCTGAACTGTTTTTCCTAGAATTTATGAACATTTTGCAATGCAGCAAACAAAAGTATTCATCTTAAATATTTTTTTTAATCCTTTTGAAGACAATGCCAAAAAGCCTGTTTTTTTTTAAATGGGTAAAAGATTTTACCCAGAAACTAAATAACAAACAACTCCACACTGTCTTAAAATGTCACATTTAAAATAAGAGTTAACTGCTGTCTGATCCCAGTCTTCAATAATAAGTATGCTATTGTTACTGGATACAAAAATTCCAAGCTCAAATTATTGCCTATAATATTGCCCATTGTCCATCACTTGGATAGCGCATTCTTAAAAATAAAGGAAAAAAGCAATTCAAGCCTCTGAAACTAAAAACACTAAAGGAGAGAAGATCAAAGAAACTACAATAATGTGAAAACTTGAACCTTTCCTATACTAGAAGACATTTTTCCTTTAAAATATATTGGTATATTCAAATTAATCAATCTTTTAAACAGTGATGCTATTATAGTATGCTTTTACCCATCTAACATATACACTAGCAGTGTATACAAGCTAGAGGATCCTCTGACTGGCATAAAATATATCATTAAACATGTATGTACATCTTTGTACTGGCAGTTCTAAAACAGAAATAGTATCCCTAACTAACTTCATTATGCTGGAAAACCACAAATACACTTGGCTTTATTTATACTTGTTAAGGATTACACAAATATTTACAAATGAAAATACATTCTCCCAGTGGAAAAAAAATAAGAAAAAAAATCCATTTTAGTTTTGAATGCAAATTGAAAACCGGTGACTCAGTTGAGTAATTCTACCATCTCACTGTGTCTAACTATAATACTGAAGAAACTACTACTAGTTCAAGAACAGGCAATCGAGGAAGTAAAGAGCTAGCAGCAGGAGGTGTCTGCAATAGAGGAAGCATTAGTTTCAGTTATAATTTAGAGTTTCCATCTCCACAATATATCCTAAGCCCTTTATCTGATTATAGAATTCAGAAAGATAAGAAAAACAAGTTCTTCAAANTGTGTTTTTTTCACATCTTGATTCCATCTGCAATGGCTTAAAGAAAAACTAAAATTATAACATACCAAAGGTAAACAGATGATACAAACTCAATAGTTTTTCAAAGATAATTTAAAGATGGAAGAATCTTTTTGCACATAGCTATGGCCACTGGATAATTTATCATCAGGCATACTTTTAGCTGCTAAGAAAGTTATTCTACTGTGCTTAATATACAAATCTACACCGATATGTATTAATCACCTGTAGTCTTTTGTGATGGTTAGTTAAGACAAAAGTTCATAATCAACTATTTTTAAATTTAATGACAGTAAAATCAGAAAGGGGTGCCAATCTTACTGTTAATACCATAAGGATCCAACATAAACATACCTGAACTGTTTTTCCTAGAATTTATGAACATTTTGCAATGCAGCAAGCAAAAGTATTCATCTTAAATATTTTTTTTAATCCTTTTGAAGACAATGCCAAAAAGCCTGTTTTTTTTTAAATGGGTAAAAGATTTTACCCAGAAACTAAATAACAAACAACTCCACACTGTCTTAAAATGTCACATTTAAAATAAGAGTTAACTGCTGTCTGATCCCAGTCTTCAATAATAAGTATGCTATTGTTACTGGATACAAAAATTCCAAGCTCAAATTATTGCCTATAATATTGCCCATTGTCCATCACTTGGATAGCGCATTCTTAAAAATAAAGGAAAAAAGCAATTCAAGCCTCTGAAACTAAAAACACTAAAGGAGAGAAGATCAAAGAAACTACAATAATGTGAAAACTTGAACCTTTCCTATACTAGAAGACATTTTTCCTTTAAAATATATTGGTATATTCAAATTAATCAATCTTTTAAACAGTGATGCTATTATAGTATGCTTTTACCCATCTAACATATACACTAGCAGTGTATACAAGCTAGAGGATCCTCTGACTGGCATAAAATATATCATTAAACATGTATGTACATCTTTGTACTGGCAGTTCTAAAACAGAAATAGTATCCCTAACTAACTTCATTATGCTGGAAAACCACAAATACACTTGGCTTTATTTATACTTGTTAAGGATTACACAAATATTTACAAATGAAAATACATTCTCCCAGTGGAAAAAAAATAAGAAAAAAAATCCATTTTAGTTTTGAATGCAAATTGAAAACCGGTGACTCAGTTGAGTAATTCTACCATCTCACTGTGTCTAACTATAATACTGAAGAAACTACTACTAGTTCAAGAACAGGCAATCGAGGAAGTAAAGAGCTAGCAGCAGGAGGTGTCTGCAATAGAGGAAGCATTAGTTTCAGTTATAATTTAGAGTTTCCATCTCCACAATATATCCTAAGCCCTTTATCTGATTATAGAATTCAGAAAGATAAGAAAAACAAGTTCTTCAAATAGCAAGGTAAAATTCCTCTGTAAGCAACTAGTATTTCCACTCAGCACTCAACAGACACATCACATAGGATATACTTACATATTTTAAATTTAACTCCATATCTTTACTTTAAAATGGTAACAAAGCCTTAGTCTGTACTAGCCTCCTTCCCAAACTTTCCTCTCTCAGTGTGGAATTCTGTCTGAGATGCTATCTAAAAATATCTGAGATATCTGAGTATGAAAAATCACTATGCCTGAGCAACTAATTTCCTCTCCCTTCAAAAAAGCCCTGCTTTTGTTCCTTTGGTTGTGGTGGCATTAATAAACAGATAGTCAAAGTGGTCCAGAAGAAAATACTCTGTAATCCAAAGGAAATTCAAATATCACACATTTTGATGATTCAAAGTAAAACCTCTGGATAACCTCTGGATACTGTAAAGTATCCCATAACTTAATATTTGATAAAATACTTTATTATAAAAACTACACAACAAATATTGAATACGTTTTTGAACATCACTTAGAGTTCTTCTAGGAGTAAAATTAGGAAAAGAAAAAAACAATGTCATCTGTCTTAAGCAAGAAAAATGTCATTTTTTTCACTGCGGATTTCTAATAGCACTGTGCTCTTCAACAGGCAATTGACAGTTCAGATCTGATAATTATGTCTGAGATGTTCTGTGGGGAAAAAAACTAACAAGCAAACAAGGACCCCAACAGACCTTTGAAATCTTTGTATTTTCAGGAAATTAAGGAGTTTGCTAAATTCTCTAAGATACAGTCATTACTGAATATGTTCCCTTTCTTCACGGTTCGCCTACATAGCAATGATCTCTGAGCAGAATTCTTTCATGACTCAGGATAACAGCCACATTCCAAAGAAGGCTTTTCCTCCCAATTTGCTGTTTCTATTATTGAAATCTCAAAAAAAACCAAAAAACACCAAACCAAAAAAACCCCCACAAAAACCCAAAACCCCCCAAAAAACAGGGCACAATATAGTGGAACAACTCAGCACAAGAAGGATTCAGATGGGCAACAAGGACAAGGATGATCTTCCTATCGTGCACAATATTGCCTTACAAAACTAAAGAATCCTTCCAGTGGCAGATAACCTGAATCACTTGAAAAAATATGTCATGTACTTCTTGGGGCTGGTACAAAAACCTAAACTTGTCACCAGTCACTTTGTGGAAAACCTTCGTTAAATGATTTGCAATATCTAGGAACCTTGTAGCAGATCATCCAGTTTTGTTTTTGCTGCCCATGCCTTGAGGCTAGTCTTCCCCCACCTTACTCCCCTGAAATCCCTTGTTTTTTATCAAATGCCTCCTAAAATAGAAACACTGCGGCACAGACGCTATGGGTTCTTCCATGATTTTTAACTTGTGTAGAGACAGTGTTCTGCTTTTCATAGTGAGTAGAGAAAAGATATTGCAGAAAAGGTAGGTAGTGTGCAATGGCTGCCATCACTTAAAGGACCTACTCGCTACTTTTCCTAACATTAGAATGTTTGATTCATAATCCTGGCATTTTATGTTGTTTCAGACACTCACTAAATCATTAATGAAAACAAACTCTGGGTAATTTAATAGTTTGTCTTGATTCAGAATGGAAGGGCCTCAATTGACTTGTGTAGTTCATGCACTGTAAAAAGAACTAACCTGTACAGTAGGATTTGCATTCTTCATATAGTTGCTGTCAAATTGTACTGGTTACGTCATTTATTTTAAAACATTGCTTTTGGTCTCCTAAGAGTCTTAATCAAGTAAACATAATTATCAACTACTTAAAACTCTTTGATAAGTTTTTAAAAATTGTTAATATACATATTAGTAATTATAAATAATAAATGACCTATTGTTTCTGTCCAGTTTTTGCAACTATCCCCAGATGTTATTCTCACGTTAATGAAACTGATTTACCTGTAGCTTTCACTCAAAGTATAAGATATAACCTGCCACTGTTCTGATTTGCAAATACAGTCATTCCTCTAAGAATAAAACACATTTTACAATTCAGTAGTGAAGCAGTAATTGTGGTCAATGATGCTTGGAAATGATGGAAAGTTCTGTGTTAGTGAGTGTGCAGGCCAGTGGACTCAAGCAAGCCATTTCTGATACCTTCTGAAGACATATCAACATCATGCCTGTAATGTGAACTCTTCATGCTGAATTAGCAGCTACAACAAGGCAGCAGCTTACTTGCATGTACTCACAACTGCAAGGCTTCCTCCACAAATGATGACCACTATGGCCTTGACAATGGAAGCCAAGACATCAGTGATAATCACAGACCAAAAGGACCTCAAGTTCCCCAAAACGCCTTCTGTCAGACATAGCTAAATAAGTGCAGTTTTGGTGCGAAAGCCTTTTTTTGTTCCCCAAGCCCTTAACAAATCAGAGAAGTGTGAATTAAAAATAGGGGCAAGCTTTGGCATCAGATGCAGAGGACTTGGGGAGAGTCACTGAAGAAGAAGGTGGAGAGAAGCAAGAAGTGCTAAGGACATAAGAGGAGTAAGAGCTGTGGCTGTTGGAGGTGACCGACTGGATATCCTTACCTGCAATTCATGTATGGGCAACTCAAGAGAGGGAGAATGGCACTTCTCACTCGACCAAAGGTTCATGATGAGGGAATAAAGCGAAGAGAAGAGAAGGCACCTTATACCTTTTTTTGTGTAACATAGCCATAAAAATATCTGGCACCATGATAAAAACGATGAGGAAGCATCCTGGAAGCAATCAAAGAGGAAGTAAAGGTCTTCCCTCTTCCAGTTCTCTAGACATGTCCTAAAGTGAACTGAAGTCAAATTAAATTGCTTCTTCTGCATATCACACTAGAGAGCAATTCAAAGAGTTAGCTTACATTGAGTAAGTAATTTTTGTAACAAGGAGACTAGGTTTTTTATACACTACTGAATTCTCTGCAGAAAAAGGAATTATTTGCTTTCACATACCAGAAAGTCTGCGAATAAAATTACTGGCTATTGGGTGAACCAACAAATCAGATTCTGAACAGATTATGACTATACAAATGTACCCTTTAAACTGTATAGAATTCAGACCTTGTGAGGAATATCCAGTAAGAAAAAGTACCTACATATATGCATGTAAATATGGAGGGATACTAACTTCTGCCCTAATATCTGAATCTTAATGCATGTGAAATTTGATCCACAATCCATTGCAACCAATGGAGAAATATGCTTAACTTTTTGTCAGCTTTAATCAGGTGATTCATTCTTTCTTACATTTACCTGAACTGGAATATTTCGACCATGGTCTCAGGGAGGCAACAAGATTTGATGAAACATGGTAACGTAGCTATTGTGAACCATGATTGTTGCTATACAATTTCAGAAGGAGAGAAAACTAGGGCACGTACTATGAATCCTCACACTGTGGCACACTGTGGCAATGAAACAGCACAGTAAGGTTCTGCTGCTGTGAATAAAGAAGGGAAGACTGTCCCGTACTGAGGTGAGTATGGAGTCTTTATCCAAAGGGCACTTTGTTTCATAATGAACACAACACTAACTTATCACTTCAGGCTTTGACCAAAGTCAGCCAGAAATCTGGTATTAGTAATGGAAATCTTTTCAGGTATTGAATTCTTGACAGTGAGAAAGACTGAATCTACCCTGTAGTCAGTAAAAGGGAAATACAAAATGCCACTCCAACATAAGGCTTGGGACAACCATTTGGCTCCCTTAAACTCAGCAACACTGCCACAAAGCAGTTTATCTGATGATTAATTTCTCCATGCACATTTTACAAACCCCTTCTTAGCTGATGAAGTAAATCTTGTTTCGAAACCGTGCCAGGTTTCCCAATTCCTAGATTAAAACGGTCATTTAGAGTCAGTATCACTTTGCCTGAAACCAGTTACAAGAGTGGTCTATTAAATAGGCTGTGCTTTCCAGAAACAATTTAATGTAAAAGTAGACTCATTTAGATAGACCTATTGTTGAGTCTTTTGCCATAAAATACCATGTGTGAATATCAATAATTATGTATGATTTTGAAAAAGAATGTTTTTAAACAGTAAAGAAAGGGAAATGCATTGTGCCCAGCTTGATGTATAGCCACTTTAAATTTATTTTTAATGCAAATTGTACTATTTTTATATACGCTGACATATATTAATGAATTAATCTCTACAATCTCCTTGTAAGAGACAAGTATGCTCTGTTATTCTTGTCATCTTATATAAGTATGCATAAATATCTACTTAGGCCAGAGTAGCTTCTCTGGCAATTGCTTTTCACTAAGTCTTCATCTTTAACAAAGTTCCTTTGTGTTTCATGTAGTAAAATTAAATGATAATTCCAAGTGAGACTTTATCAACCTCTTATTGCACAGAAAATTTGTCAATGAATATTTGTCTAGATTAGAAATAATTCAAAATAAATATTCTATAATTATATGAAAGAATTCATTTAAACAGGTACGTTGAATTCAATTTTTTGTTTTTACCAAAATGTTTATTTACTAATTTTTAAAAATCAGTATATAAAAATATTGCTACTTTTCACTTTTGTTGCTTCTCTATATCATACTATGGAAAAAAGTCTTTTTTTTCCATTGGTAACCTTCACAAAAAGAACTGTATATGCAACTTATTAATTTTAAATTTGGACTTATTGACTGTACCAGCAAATTCCTATTTCTCATGGTAAATATACTACTTAGTCAGGAAAATCACTCCAGTAAACATACAAAGTTTTTACCCTGCATATTTTAAAGCTGAGACAAATACTCAGCCAAAGTTGGTTCCTGAAGAGAAAGAAGTACATGTTGCTCAGATTCTTGGTGAAGGCATAAACTATTCTTGTATAAATTCGATTCTTTACTGAACAAAAGAGATGAGGTTGCTGATAAGTTCTTTCATAATACTTACTAGCAAATATAAGCATTTATCTGGGTGCAATCAGACACCCTTCTTAGAGGGAAGGTTTTTTTCCAGCATCATCTTTTGTCTTTATAATAAAACCCTATAGCCAGTCTTTGTCTCTTAACTGAAACAGTCAACAGAAGTACAAACTTGCATTAACAGAAACGGTGTCCTGTAATGTCTTGCAGTGTGGAATCCAGTGTCTACTAGTGCATTTTACTTAGAAAATGGTATTGAAGTCTCCAGTATAATCAGTGAAAATGTAATCAATAGAGCCAGGTAGTTTGCAGCAGTTCAACTTAGCTAAAAGTAGACACCTAATATTAGGTAAATTCACTTTCTCCTTGTACTCCATTGGCTAAAGTAGGTTTGCTTCATTTTTCACACATGTCCATCCTGCGCCTTCTGAAGTGGCACAGGGAGCTCTGCCTACCCTCTCTCAAGAAGGGCACAAGTTTTGCAGATTTTATTTCGTATCTGCCAGACTAAACTCAATGTTTTGAATACTCAGGTATCCTGGCAAGAAATGCCCATGAGTGGACACCTAAATTAAATGCTAGAGCTCCATCAACCATCATGGAAGGTTAGGCACCTGTTGACATGCAGAAACTTGGATTTAAATAACAGCACAGATGTTTTTAACTGAGAGCTGAAAGCCACCCTTATTTTCTCTTAACCATTGAACTGACCTCTCATTCCATCAGTTCAGATGAGTACATTTTGAAGCTTACACACAATAACTTGGATTTGAACAGGAGCTGATGACTTACAAAGAGCTCTGTGAGTGATAATAATCTTTTAAAGTCATAGACTGTAAGTGTTATGCATCTTTTTACAAGCATCAAAGGATCTTTTCCAAGAGCAAAAACTTGTACAGAATTACATGAAGTCTGCAAGCATAAAACCACAAAACAAAACCAACCAACCAAAACACATGGAAGGATAATATCACTTTAAATATTCTGAACCAAAAACAGAAATATATTTCAATGTCATATGAACAATTGGAGGCTTATATTTACGCAAAACAAATCTGCTGATCAAATGAGACGGTGATAACACACTTTCTGATAAGAAAGAAAGCAAAAGCCATGTTCCTGAGAGGTTTATTGAACTGAATGTTAGGGCTGTGAAATACAGCAAAAGTATAAAAGAAAACCATGCCTTGAAGCAATGTATAAAAATTGGGGAGAAGGGGGTAGAAAGGGTGTGTTTGTTACAGAGATTCCTACATGGTATTTTGGAAACTAGAAAGTACTTGTATTTTCCTCTTTTCTTCTCCCTAAATCAGCAGCGCTGCATGCTGAAAGTGACCTACATCACTCTCGATACAGTATATCAAATAACCCATTATTTAACAAATCAGTGAAGCACCTCTACTAAATGAAAGGAACCTATAGCTTTAATCCCACTTCGATTAACTTCGTTCTTCTCAGAAAGCAGACCTTAATTTATATCAATTTGCAGTAATCTTTACAAGAAAATGCTACTTCACTTACACATGCTATTTGACAGCAAAATGAATTTTTCAGGCTTGTGGATACTGTATGATAGTTCCAATAAAAATTGCCCCTAGTAACAATATGAACACTTTCTGTCTGCTTAAATCATTTCTTTGGTTAGACAGATGATGAGGCTTGATGATGTATGTTGTGAACTCTCTCCACTAACAAATACAAGTAATACTTTGATTAGTGGAAAGATCTCAAGGACGTTTCATACAGCCATTTAAAGTTTCCTGTACATCTGCGTAGACAGGCATTTTGTTACTGTATTCAGATATATGATTATAGATCCATATAAAAGAACAATTGAGTTAAATATTTCTGAAGGACGGCAAAAGAGCATGTTCGGGGTTTTTTTTTTACCAATATGGAAACAAAGAAAGGAGTCTTGCCTTCATGTTTTAGATGTATGGCAACTGACACGTAATAAGTTAATTACACAATTAGGCCCTATACTTAACCTAGGTGGCCCAATATTGTTGATTAGCTATACTTCTGAATTTAATTGTTCATCTTTCTTAAGTCTTACATCTCCATGCAATTTATTAGGGTCTACAGACCACGTCTTCAAAGACAGCCAAACATATACCTATTATTTATTTGCTTAAGTATATTGGGACTTAGAAGCTGAAGCAGAAATATAAGTTTTAGTATACTTCATGCATGTTTTTACTTTTGCTGAATGAAGCCTAAATCCATAACAAGATCTGCTCAGATGCCAATAAGATGCTCAAAAGTACTGTTCATTTTTTCCCCAATCCCATAGTAATCTCAAGCTCCAAAGAAGCCAACACTTTTGCTGATTAATATGCATATGACTACGTTCTGTTCTGATACACTAAAGACATCTGGTGACCAAAGCCCAGCAGATCAGCCAATTCATCTCATTTGCACCTTAAATGTTATCACACTGAAGTAAGTGTATGCAAAACATGCATGCTGGAACAAGTTTGGCAGCAGGAACAGACCACCTGTGAACTTGTATGTTAGCACACACACAACAGCCATTGGCTCCATAGCAAGGACAGTCAAAAAAGAAGTAGGATCCCTGTTTTCGAATTCCCACACTAATATCAAGCAGAGCCTGGATCTGGACTGTAAGTGCCTTAGCCTTCAAGCTGTAAGACACACATTGCGTCTTCTACTTAGCCTTCCTTAACTGAATTGAGTATTTAAAAAGGATAATTACCAAGTGGAACATCTGCAGCAGAAAGGACTGGGACAGGCTTACTGCAAAACAATCCCTGTCCAAAGAGTGAGGAATTCCCTGCAGCCTAATAGATGCAGGTTTGAAATATTGATTTACCTGAGGCAGAACAAAATTGCAAAATGTATGTTTGACCATCAGTGGAAGACCAATCTAACCATAGGGCTACAATATACAATGCAAGTAAAGGAATCATTGCTTATTTTCAAAATGTCAGGATTAACTACTGGACTGTTTTAAATGACAAACATCAAGGATCACAACAGTAAGCACAAGCAGAACTAGACACCTCACTAGCATACATGTTAAGGCAGATTTAGAGTTGAACTGAACTCCAAACCGAATTTAAATATCAATCCAGACTCCTATGCAATTGCTTACACAGAGGTATCTAGTGCTTTTTTAAGTGCCCTTAGGTTATTTGGCCTCTAGTTCAAAAAAAGCACATATCTCCAGCGAGTCTGTTACAAAAGCTGCCAGCCTCAGGTTAATGCTTTTGACATTGTAGAGCATCTGAGGTGTGATAGGTGCCTTTCACACAGTCACCAGAGAGTGCCCTTTGTCCATACATTGCAAGGCCTCTAAAGAGTTATTCACCTGATCAACTGTAGGCATTTATACAGTGCTGAATGGCCCTCTAGGCTTTGCTGACCATGAACTAGGCATTAGAGTACCAAAAGCTAGATAGATTTATCACAATTCTGAATATTGCAAGATTTAGGTTCCTTAGCAGATTTATCCGTAAAATTATCAGCCTCACTACCAAACAGTTGCCAAAAAATTGAATAAATAAACTTATTTCACAAAGCTGAAAAATCTAACTTCTAATTTGGAATTCTGTGGTTGATTTACACTCTTAAAGCCAGTGATGAAACTAGCACTAGGGAAGTGTTTTCTTAATGCTTTTTTCTCACAGATTGTTAAGATACTCTCAAAAATTTTAGTATAGGATTTGGGATTTCTAGCTAAAGAAAAAGAGGCCAGTCATAAAATTGTTTTTTTAACATCATCTTAGACTATTTCTCTCTGTGTTACACTGTGAGCACATGTATAACTAATGTGGCAGTCACAAACCCAAAGGTATGGATTTGTATGTTTTGTGTTGGTCTTTGTTACAAGGACAACAATCTGTACAAACATAAACAAACCCTGTTGCTCTTTATGCTTCCCTCCCTCTGGGAAGTGAAGTTAGGGTTAGCATTGTACTATGAGTAAAGGAAAACAGTTTACAAAGCTTTTTGAAATTTAAATACATAGTCATCTATGCAAATGCTATAATTTTGCAGTAAAGTGAATTTTGCACATAACCTTTTACCGATATGTGGTCAGTTAGCTATGAAGTGTGTGTATGAAAAGCTTGTATAAAACACTGCTAGAGCAAAAATGGATATTGAGTTGGGGTTTTTTTTGAAAAAAAATAAATCTGTCTATTTCCTTTTCCTACATAGCTCAAGATATCTAATTGGGTCTCTATCAGCTCAAGAGATAACAATTACACTCCAAATCTGTTATTTAGGAATTGATTATTTCAACTTGTAAGAAAGACATTTAGGTATCATAATACCCATACTAAAGAGATGATATATTATCAAGGCCATGAATAACAAACATACAACCTGGCTTGGATGATACTCAAGATGCAAGTAGAAGCATTTTAAAAAAGAAGAAGAAAAAAAAGCAGTAGCAAGCAAACATAAACACAACTAGGTAACATTTTTTGGCAGCACAGTTTTCATGTGTGAAGCCCACACTGGGACTCAAGTGTGGTGATAGCTAAAGCAGAGATGCACCCAAGCAAATTACAGCTTTCCTGAGGACAAAAGGAGGGGGTGGGAGAAGCACCATGTGTATAAAATTAGAAACCCTTCTCAAAGCTGATGATTACAGTTAAATATAAATGAGGGAGTCCAGCCCACAACTGGCAAACAGAAACAGCTCCACAGCCCTAAGGGCCTTTCTTTAAACCATTTGAGTTCTAGCCTGCTGTAAGTTAAGAAAGGTGATCAGTCATGTATTCCACAATCACACAGGGGAAAAAATACTTAATAAGAGTCTTAAGATAATTGACTCAGAAGATTTGATATAATATTCTTTATATAATATAAAATTATCTTGCTTGACTTCATCAGAAGTCCCTCAGGAGCTATCGCACAGTTGCTGCTACTGTTTTTTGTTAACTTCACATTTTTTCCTCAAATGAACCTTGCTGAAGATGCCTACTCATTTCAGCTTTCAGAAAGGTCACTCCTGTTTTTGAAAGCATGGATAAGATCCAAAATTACTGATATTCTTTGTCTGGCTTTTATGATTTACTCATTTCCCTGTTCGCTTGTTCCTTTTCTTCCCTTCACTCCCCCTGTTTTCCCTTTTGGCTCATACTCATTTTGTGCATGGATGCCTGAGGAGAAAAAAAAAACAACCAAAAAAACCCTTACAGATGCTTTTTCTCTTTTAACAAGTTAATGAAGAAATAATAGTCCAGAATGAAGCTATATTGGAAACAGTCTTTTTCTTTATCTGACCAATACAGGCAGCCTGTCTCCTAATCAACAGCAAGATATCTAGCTAGAAATTCTGCCAATGATGCTTCTTTTATTCAATGGATAGTCATTCAATCAATATGAAATGCATCTCAGCCAAGAATGGAAGAAAAATTTATCATTCTTAAGTGATCTGAAAAAAATAAAACCCAAGCAAACAATAGAACAAGAGTCAGGAAGTGAATAGGCTTGTTTCCCTGCTTATTTGCATTTTTTTTTTGGTCTGCTAATATACTATGCTGGCACTATAACTGACTGCATGACCAATGCCTGAGATTCACATTTATTCTTATTAAAACCTACGGGAAATCACTCAAGCTATACTATTGTAACTAAAACATCTGCACTGCAATGGATTTATTTCATATTACACTCTTAATTAGCTCATATGTGCATAAAATTTGAAGATGAAAAATGTCTTTGCTAATACAAGCAGGCAGCATTTTCAATGTCTCAAATATGATTTGTTTTTCTCAGATCTGCTACAGCATATAAAAAATCTGAGGGCTGCCTGAAAGACTACCTATATTAGAAATTAGAGTTCCTACAAGTAAGATTTAATGTAATGAAGTAATAATAAAATCTCTGTCATGAAATAATTTACTTACAAGAATTCTTACTTGAAGTGAGAAACTAAACAATGGCTTAGAAGTACAGTAGACACTTTCACTGCTTCTACCAACTCTGCAAGCACATGATGTTATATTTTGGGTTATATTTAATTTTTATCTGTTTAGGTCTTTTTTCCCAGAGGATTGGACTCCTAAAGAAGCAGGGGAAGCATTTAATATGGTATACCACCTAGTTCTGAAAGAACTGAAAAGAGCTTTTCTTTTTCTCAGATCTTTTGAAGTTACTATAATCTTAGGTGATCTCTAGTTATTTATTTTTCAGTCAGAAGTGATTTTTTTAAGCCATCACTGACCCTTTAAAATTGCTAACAGGTTCATTTGTTACAAGATTTTAATGACTTCAAAACATTCAGCTTCAGTTTAAACTGTCAAAGCTCATTCAAAGCCCAAAAGTAATTTAAACAACAATCAGAAATGTCTTCCTGACAGTCACTAATTTGACATGACAAGACACAGTGATTGAGAGGGGTGGAAACACATAATTAGTGGAGCTTTAGAGTGAAGCAACCACAAGACATTATGTGCAGACTGCTTTGTATCATAGTTACATCTCCTTCAACCTCTCGGTATCAGCCTGGCTATAAGTAGACACCTTCCTGATTTAAAGACACATACAAAGTACATCTATTTTATCTTTTTCCAGAAAAAAAAATAACCAATCAAACAAAACCAAAACCCTGAAATCAAGGAGAGATTGCAACTTGATACTTTTCTTGGCTGACAGGGGAAGAACTGATTTCACCCATCAGTAGAGACAGGAATGTGGGAAATGAAAAATATAATAAAAAAATAAAACAGACAGCGACTGAAATTTTACATCTGGACATGATCAGTGATGATCTGCTAAGATTTTGGCAGATCATAATGAAGAACCATCTTCTTTGTGACCTTCCTGCACATGTTCTCTGCCCAGCTTGGCAGGCACATCTGCTCCTGGAACAATTTGCATGAGGTAAATTTTCATTGATTTGCTGAACCACATAGCCATAGTCTGCAAAATCAAATAGTTCAACCGTGTGTTTGCATCAGACTGAGAGAAAAATGCAAGTGCAAGAAAATAATAGTTGGTCTACTAAAACTAAAGTATTTCAATATTTGTTGTTTTACATACTTCAAGATGTAATCTCTTCCTCTTTCCTTTCTAAATTAATCCTTTTCTTTCTTCCTATGACAATATTTTTATTACAGAATACATTGATAAGCTTCTTGCCTTATTGGCCTGCTCTTCAAAAGTGAATGAATTAGCAAACGAGTTACCCAGCAAAACAGGAACATTAGTGAAAAAGTTGGAATTTAAATACCACTCCAAACAGTTATCATAGTAAAATAATAATTTCACTCTCAGTAAGGGACAGTGAAATTCTAAACCAAGCTAAATTAATTTCCATTTCTCTCTAATATTTGAAAATAACTAATACTATAATGTTACAAAAACAATGGCATTAAAATAAATGTTTTGCTAACATTTTATTTAAATGCAAATGCTGGCATGAAGGTTCCTGTCCAAGTGGCCACACTATATATCCTACGTTAAAGTGAAAGGTTTTGACCATTAAACTAAAGTCCTGATTCTATAAGCTGTTTTTAGGAGTATATATGTATGTTTGTGTGTATATACACACATAGAGATCACACTGCCTGTTAGGTACATATTCACAAAGTTTTCATAGCACTGTAACCGATCAGCACAATCTCAAAATGACAAACAGGTAGCCACATACAGTTCACAAGAAATTCACATCTGGTTCCCATGCTGGGACTGCAGTATGTGGCCAGTCTGTTGACATGAAGATTTTGGTATAATGCAAGTCCTCTGTTAGAGAAAGTGAAGCAGTCAGGTTGTGAGTGCAACACTGCAGTCTGCCACAGTAGCTAGCTAGACACCTAGCACACCCCTACCCTACAGCAGAGCAGATGTTAGGAGTATTTTAACAGCCTCCTTAAGAGCTGCTTTCAGACTAAACCTTCAAAGCAGCCCCACTAAGCACACAGCACTTAGCTCTGGGTCTTGTCTAGATGGAGATGTGAAGATGGCCAGCCTGATCCACCACACAGCTGAGCTGGCTGACATCAGAGAGTGATAAGAAGCTAGGGGAGCTCCACAGACAGCTCTGTTTAGCCATGTTGACTCATAGAGATGACTTGATCTCAGGTAACCCACAAATGCTCTTTGCCCTAGCAACAAAAGACACCAATACCCTTCTAGGAAGGCACCTAGACAAGCTTTCTGGTCACATACCAATACACAAAACTGGAGACACTAGACATGACCTATTGGTCTTATAAAACTTTCAAGCAGAGATATACTCAGCCTTGAGGTAAATGCAGCATTGAAACTAGCCATCTTTGTCTTTCTTATAAGCATCCATCCACATGATGGCACAACATGTACATATATAGCACAAGGTGTGCATTTCTCCCATGGAACCACCTGTGAGAGGTCCATTAATTAGAACACCCACTATTGTCCAGAACAGACTGTTACTCCTTTTAAAGAGGAAAAAGGAAATTAGTTTCCATAACCAATGCTTTTAGAAGGCATTAGCATTCTATTAGTGGTAGAACTACTTCTTTAAAAATAAAAATATCTCTTCACTGGAGGTACTTAGAGTTTGTTTAACAAGAAAATCTAAGCAGAAAAGCAAAACAGAAAAAAAAAGAAAAGAGGTAAAAAAAGAAACATAGTTGTGTAATGGAGTTGAACTAATACTGTCATAGAAGTTGCTTTTTCTACTTCCATTCATAGTTGTTCAGTTTGATATAAGAGTACTGAAGTGCTTCAAAACTCTTTTAAAATTTTGTATACTATATCCTTTCCAGGCATACCTATAAAGTTCTCCATAAAATGTGATTATACACCTAGAAAAGAAGCCACCTATTTTTCATTTTGCTTTTTTTAAAGTGTTCTGACAATTCATTGAAATATATTGTGATGTGCACTATGGTTCTCATACGGTACTGGCTGTAGACCCCTTAGGAATAGGAAATTGAGTCAAGAAAGCATGCAGGTATACACAGTGTTTTCTAAACACAGAGATCAGGCCAAAAGCCAGCACACTGTAAAATGGGAAAGCATCCAAAAGAGAGCTTTATGCTGTTCTCAGGCATAAATATTTATCAACCAGTGCAAGAGAATGTGACATTCCTCTGCAAGGAAAGAATTTGCTCAGCAAGCATGCCAGAAGAGGCAGAGGAAAAAGAAGAGAGAAAGAAGAAGAAGGGGGGGAGGGAAATCACAAAAACCTGTTGCCTTGATGATGTCAAGCTGGGTTATAGCATAGAGCCTCAACTAAGAAGCTGAACTAATCACTGTTACTTTTGTTGTCAGGGAGAATGAAGCCTCTTCCAGAACACCAGCCATCTCCACAACTTGCCAACCACTGAGTGCAGCACAACCAAAATGGCAAAAGATCATTATACCACGTGAAAGCTGAAGATAATTTACAAGTTGATCCGTGTGCTAAATGAAAACAAGGAGGCTGTGAGCACACACCACACATCTCATTAAAGCATTGCACACCTTTTCTAGCTTCCATTTACTTTCCTCTCACAGAAACACAATCAGCTTGCTTAGTTTCCTAATGAGTATAATAGACAATCATGTAAAGTAGACTATTGCTTGGTAAAAATGCAGTGGAGAACTGCAGGCAGTCTATTAGATGTAAACTTGCTTAATTCTTTAATTACGTGTCTTTGATCAAAAGCAGCTCACTGGGAAAGATTTTTTTAAAAGAGCAGTAATGAGTACTCACCTTTCATGTACACCATTGCTGTTAGGCGAACCTGATATAACTGTGGTATCACTGATTGTATGTCAAGCACATCACAAAAAAAATTGAGATAATAAATGTTACTTGCAGCTATTAAAGCTTTTCTTTTCTGGAGACACAAGCCTTTAAGAGCCGCTCTGCACTTTAAGCTTTTTTTTTCCTATCTCTGTCAAGAATTTCAGGGAATTTTTAAAAGAAATAATTGAGGCCATTCATATTTTTTTTTCTTCTTTGTCCTCGACCCCTTTTCTTTCCTCATTAACCTCAAAATCTCCATTGAAGATCTCTTTCCTGTTACTTCCAAGACCTTATATTATTCCTTGCACTTGGTCTTCTGACAAGCCCTAGTCTGGACACAATCTCTTCAAGCTTCTTCAACAAATTTATCACATCTGGCTATTTCCTTCTTGCCTCCTTCCTGCCTGGCCCTTCAAATAATCTTCTTCGTTCAGGCTTGGTGTCATTTTGTGAAAGGCAGAAAAGCGCTACAAACAAAGTTAACACTATTTGCTACTTATTTTTTTACAGTCACACTAAATTTTTTGCTTAGAAGCAGTGTGGCAATTGGGAGAGTTTCAGAAACCCCTGCTCCAACTTTTTGCCTAATGAGAGTAAACTAGTTTGTATCATTTTTGACTGGCCAGCACTCATTGTCAGCAATGAAAATGAAATCAGTAGCTGCATAACAAGACCAGATAACTGACCATCAAATGTCTTTGATGCCAGCTTGAAACATGTCTTGACAAGTAGAGTCTAGAATGGGAGTTAGAAACCCTTTCAAAACAGTATAACTGGAAGTTAGATTAATTTAACTACATGCTCTGATATAGGAATTAGAACTATTTATCCACATACTTCAAGTAAGTTTCTACAAACATAGGTAGACATGAGAGAGTAAACTTACTAGATGTTTGTTATTATTCATCCTTTATACTGTGGCATTAGCAAACTTATGACTGATACCAAAGCCTAGACTTAATTCATGTTGCCTACTTCAATCAAACTTCCTTATGGTGAACAAACAAACAAACAGACAGACAAACAAACAAAAACAACTAAGAGACTGAAATTAGGGGGAAACTAAAGTATAGGAATGCATAGGAAGAGCCTGAGCAGCATTCCTGCAGCTTACTGCACATGAGGAAAATCTGTAGCTACTGATGCATGGCCCTTTACAGAAACTGCTACTCCTCTCCTCTTAATACATTTTTATCTTTTCTATAAATGAAAATATATTCTTCATAAAAATTCTGCTGTACTCATTTTCATCCTAACATATATCTAAATACTCCCCTTGCTCTACAAAACTAAGTGATTTGCCTCCACAGTTCAGGTCTGCATTTTGAGTTTTCTGTGAGAAAAAGAATGTACACATTGAACAGAAAGTTCCTGATTTCTCTCACTTTTCAATGCAGCCAGAGTTTGTGCAGATTATCGTTTCATAAAAATAATAAAAAATCAGTGCTTAACAGTGCTGTAAGTAGGCTTACCAAAACAAAGAATGTTAAAGCTACATATGGAAGGTATATACAATTCTGAAAACCTGTTTTAACTCCATGTGTTCACCTACTGAGCTTCTACAGTCCAAAATCTATTTTAGCTCTCAGAAATAATAGCCTATATTGTTACGTTATTTCTATGTGCAGTTTATTCTCTATGAAAAACATTATGATCTAATTCTCTGTTACACTTGTTAGGACACATGTAAATCAATATCAAGTTTTGCCACATATTGCCTCAAAGTTTCCTTTTAGGGTAAACACATACATACCATTTCTAGAAGAATATCAAATTTACTTGAGTTTCAATAAAGGAAATTTTCCTTGACTTGCATGAAATGTTGATCTTGTTCTTTTTTTAAGACAGATTTTTGGAGAGCTTTTAGCAACATTTCTAGAACATTCATAGTTTCTGACTGTGAAGAGTGTTCATCATATAATTTCCATTAATGCTAACTTTCAGAAAAACAAACAGGTTTTCATAAAACACAAGAACGTTTCAAATATTCTTCTAATTCAATTTCCACTTGGTCCTCAGATTCATAAATTACATCATTAGAAAGCACCCCAAGTGCAAATACTGATATGTTAAGGAATAAGATTGACAGGAGTAAGAATTATAATTGTGTTCCAATGCAAATGAAAAAAAAAATGCTTATCACTGCAAATTGATACTATTGAAAAAGTAAAAGGCTTCAGTTTCATATAATTTCTAAGTGTCTCTAACTAGGATCTCTAGGAAATGGATCCTGTTTTATCTATTTTAAAGTCACAAAATTTTTGCTAGTATCCTGCTCTATGTCTATTTAGTCCAATATTTATTGTAACTAATCTGAGTTTCATCAGTCATTACCTGCCTGTGCCAAAGTGAAGCAAATAGTTTTCACTCAATGACCAAGAACGTTCCATTCCAGCTTGTTCTGTACTGAAATACCTGTAGTGCTTCAATTAATGACGTGCAAATCTACTGAAGGCAGTAGGGAAAGCAAAGAGCTACTAATATGAATTAAAGGCCTGAGAACAGCACTGAAGGTAAGGTATACTCTGTTTTTTTAAAATTTTTTCATTTTTTGAATGAGATAAAATATATGATATTTATCTCTTGGGAGTCCAGACTAAACTTCCAGGGATGATAATCAAGAGAAAATGGTTCTTACAGTAATCTAAGCATTTTGATTATGCAGCCCTCAAAGATATTATGTAATTGTAATCGCATTTTAAGTTTAGAGTAAAACGTTAAACAAAAAAGCAGTAGTTCCTTCTGTTCTGAAAAGTGACTAAAATACTAACGTGAGATTGCAGTTACTGATCAGAATGTAGGTAAATATCAGTGTTTCTGCAGGTCTTTTGAGTCACTCATGTAACCCAGAAATCTAATTTACCAGTGTCTTAACAGTTTTACTGAAGCAGTGCTACCCCACGATTTTTCTCACTTCGTGATTTATTCATCTGTTGATTTCTGCACAACTTCCCGCTCCTCTGCAATTCTGTTTTTGCTTCATCTTATGCCTTAGAGTTAAAAAAGAAAACTTAATAGCCTGATGTTATTCAGTTAGTTATTTCCTCCGACCAAGTTAACCTACATACATAGAAGCAGTTCTAAAACTTTATACATGCATTTGTGAAATACAAGGGTTTATAGGAGGGAGATGCCACCTGCACAGACATACTGGCAGATTTGTTATCATTGTGGAAAGATCAGCTCATACTTAGTCTTCATTGCATGTACTAGAAAGTTTTGCTTCCACACTCATTCAGTTCTCTGCATTAAATCTGTTGCTGCAGTCCCTCTGATTTTATACATTTCACTGATTACCCTTATGAGAAACAGGGTCAACTAAGGTTCCTTTGTGGTGGGTGGCGAGAGGCCATTTTCTCCACAGAATATAACACAGCACAACTCAGAACTTCTCTTTGGAAGGTCTTATGTCTCTCTATGTAAAGCATCTTTAAAGAAACCAAGATGCTAACACTGGGGTCTCTGAAAATCATTTGATGTTAGGTGGGATCAACCTTGGCCCTAAACACTGCTGACATACTGAAAGGGCCGCGTGCAGTCATGACATGGGTGATTAAGTCATGAAATTTCATACAGATTGTCCATTCAATAACATGCTATAAGTATCTTCAGTCTTCCAGTTCTGAAAGGCTGACTGTTCAAACTATGCTTTTAAGTAGGTTTTAGAAGAAAGGTTTCAAGAAAGAAAGGAGGAAAGAAAGGAGGAGACACAGAAGGGAGGAAGGAAGGGAGGAAAGAAAGAAAAATAAAGAAAGAGAGAGGGGAAGATAGGGAGACAAAAGGTAGACAGACACCCACACATCTATTTTACAGGACTACAGTAACAAACACTTCTTTAAATATTCCCCTCACCACCTAGTTTTTCAACTGACCTCTTCCTTTACCAGTTGAGCAGGGACAGGAACATTGATTACCAGAGAAGGATAAATCATCACTTAACAACGGGATAAGGGAATGGAAAAACATTGTTTACCTAAGCAGGAGCAGCAGAGAATAGGGGGTAAGCTTCCTTTCTATGAGCAGAAGTAATGACCTAGTGGTCAAAATGAAACACAAAGACTGTGGGGTTTGTTCCCTTTCTTGCTCCACATAAGCTGTCTGAATTTACTCATCTTTTATCTTCTCTATGCCACTCTTTCCATGTCTGTATAATAAAGATGATAACACTTCCTCATAAGGTTACTAGAAAGTTTAATTCAGTAATGTGTGTGAAGTACTGCCCAGTTCTTAGAATGGTACAGTAGATATGCAAAACGTTATTAAACTGTCACTTATTTCCAGTAAAATAAGGCATTTTTGTCTAAGTAAAAATAACTGCTATGACAAGAAGATTGAAAACTTTTAAGTATAACATAAAAGCTTGGTCATTATGATTAGGTTGTCAATGACATCACGTACAGGACAAATTGTGGTTCAAATGACAACAAAGAATTATTTTGGCTTGCTTAGATCACATTTATATGTATTCCAGTATTATTATCACATTCACAAAAAAAAAGAAAGTTCACGAGAGAAAGAAACAAATGCACCACTGAGGAATCTTTACCAGTTTCACAATTAAAAATATACAGATCCACTGCTAGAGTTTTTGATGGATATTCCAGGAGTTAAACTTTGGAGTTCTTCAATAGACATTCAAAACTATTAAAGCATAAGTTTCAAGGAAATGCACACAGAGGGAAGAGCTATCAGAATTACAGAAGATTATTAAAGAGATATTTGATATCCGTAGAAGACTAGTGTTTTATCTCATGGGAATTCTGTCAAGCAGTGTGCCTATGTGTTATAATAAGGAATGACTGTGAGAAAATGCATATGCTGGGAATAAGCTAAAGTTGACAAGGATGATGAAGGGCAGATTTTGACAAGGACTTTTTCAGTCAGGCTGAGTTACTTATAACAGAAAGTGTGTTTGAAGAAGGCAGGTGATGAGCCAAAGAGTGGTAACATTAATGAATGATCCAGACAGGCAGAAAAAGTACCATGTGTTCTTCTAACCACCTGACTTTAGACAGAAGCCATGGCAGAAACTCAGTCTGTCTCCTACCTTTCTAATCCTTAAATGCAATCACAGAAGTCTGGCAACACCACTTCTTCTCTAGCAGTGAATCATACGGTGTACTGAGGGACAAGTTAGTGTGTGAATGAGTAGTTAAAATTCCTCTCACCACATCTCTTACCTTCAAGGGAGCAAAGACCAGATGTTACCTTTAACATAGATGTATTGCCACTGAGCTTTAGCCACTGTTTGGTTCTGCAGCTCCCATAGCAACTGTTATTAAGTGCTAATAATATGATTAGGAGAAAAGAACAAACTGCTTGAATGACTAAAAAGTAATACAGACATTTTACATCAAGTCTTATGAGGCTGCATATAATTTCATCTGATGTGCTAGGAAATGCAACTGAAAACACTGTTAATGACACAAAGGAAAAAGGGAATGAAGTACATCAAATAATGCATGGTGTAATAAATACATCTATCTCATATGTTTTGTGAGGTAACAGGGTGCTACATGTGAGGAATGTGCCTTAAAAAAGTATAGATCCACTGATAAGTAAGAGAACTGAATGACTTGCAAATCAAGAGATCCTATCTACAAACAAAAGAAATAGAATTCCTATATAAAATGATCAAGATGGGATACTTTATTATTGTACTAAAGAGGAAGAAATAGTGACAGTACAAGGAAAATAATACCTGGTTGCAAAACAAAATTCAGGACTGTAATTCAGCTGAGGTCTGCTGATCCCACAAAGCATAAAAGCACAACTCAAACAACTCCTGAATGACAATGAAATGACTGAATTTCAGCCTCAGTATTTCAGCTAAAATCAGGATGAAACACAAAAGAACAGAACAAGACTCTTAAATCTGTTTCTTACAGTTTGCAGGTGAAAAATGTCAAAAAGCCAAAATGGCAGCAGCAACCATTTGTGAATTTTAAACAGATAATTAAACGAAAGAAAGGCTGTTGTACGCAGGCAGGAGATTTAAAGGTTAACGAAGGTATAATAAAAATGGAGATCTGACTATGTATGCAATAGTGACTGGAAAAAACAAATGTTGACGATGGACAGAATAGAAAGCTGATTATAATAATTCCTGTTGAACTCTCACCTTCCTATTTCCATTGCACTTTTTCTGGTCATTTAGTAAACACTTGTACATATAGAACATATCAATACATATAAAACTAATGTCTTAATTGAAAGACACATATATAAAGATATTTTTTCAACACAAAACTTCACTTAGCTGAAAAGCAAGTCAGAATAATGTGGGATCTCAAAATGTGACTACCTCCCATGACCCATTCTGAATCTGAATCATTAGTAAAGCCACTAAGAAAGCATATGCATGTTTATAAAAAATCTAACAAATATTTCTTATTTCAGCTCTTCTGCTTCATATTGCCAATTGTCCATAACAAAATGAAAGTTTATGTAGATTTCAGTAGCTATTTTATTTTTTCCAAGTATTTTGAAACAATGTAAATGCATGAATGACAGAAAGAACTTCCACAATCTTATGACATTTTACTTTTCCAGCCAGGTAAACTGGGTAGTAAGACTGGAGGTAAACACAAACTTTCAATTTCTCAAGGTGGAGGGAGCAAAGTTATCTGGTTTTCCATAGTAAGATTTACAAAAGGAATGACACAGTGTTTGGGATGACATGCTAGGTATTACAAATCTTTGGACCATCATTATCTTAGGCAATACTTTTCTTCAAAGGTCTTGGATAAATGCAGCATATTTTGATAGTGTCACATTATCCCCAAGTTCCTTATTTTCCACAACAGTATCTCTGATAAAGCACACCCTGCCTCCTACCCAAGGAATATCTGCAAAGATCGAAAAACTCTCTAAAACTTACTTCTAAATCTGTCAAAACTTACATTGGACTTAAAGATTATAAGAAATCATTTAAAATAATTGAAACTCAATCTAGATTAATTTAAAACATATAAAATAAGGACAAAAACGCCTATATATTTGATTGTTTTAAAATTCTTTACAGTATTACTGTTGTCACTCAGCCTATTTCCTAGAAAATAAGCTTTGAAAGAATGAAACCTTTTCTGACTCTAAGAACCATGGTGTCTTCATGTAGACCCTAACACAACAAGTACTTTTTCTGTATACTCTATACAGCTGCAATATTGCTCTTAGACAATGTAAATAATACTTGCTTAAGTCTACCATCTTTCAGTAGAAAATAACCTCAGTTTTATTCTTGGAAAAGGAAAGAGAAGTAAGGAGCTTTATAAAATATTTTTACTGACAGAATAGCCAAAGCACAGGGCTTATCTGGAAGCTTCAAATTTAAATGGCACTATCTCAAGAGATCTGAAAATCCTAAAATGTATGTTTAATTTTATAAAGCTTCTCATCAATACAAAGACACATAATTCGGATAAATCTGCCTGGAATTAATGCATGCCTAGAAGTTGAAATATGTGTGCTCCCAGAAAAGTGGATTTAAGTCTTTTTTTGCATATCCATCTCCTTTCAAAGAGTATTTGTTTACTGAGTTGTACTCCAAAATAAGTTAGAAAGAGCTCAAGGTTTCACATTTATGTCTCCTAGACAAAGCTTCAGATTAACTGAAATCACCACTATGACTTCTTTTCCTAACCATGCTGCTTTACCACAGAATAGGAAAGCTTTAGTGTAGAAAATGTATGAGTGGTCCTAAAGCTCTGAATATTTTCTGCATAGAAGGAATTTGAAAAGCTGGTAGGTTAGCATATATTGCAGGAGAAGTGCAGAGTGTCCTCAATAAAATTCAGCTTTGGCAAGCATATTCTCACTGATTTCATAATTGCTGACAGTTGTCAGTTGGCTGGGACCAAGCTACAAGATTACAGGATTTGAGAGTAAGTTAAGTAGAGAAAGGGCTCAAAGAGGCAGAAGGGAAAAAAAAAAAAAAAGAGTGCTCTGACATCAGATTTGAAACAAATCACTAAAAAAGCAGGATCCAACACTAATGATGGAAATAAAAGAGGAATAATGTGTAATATGTCATTGTGTGATGTTTGGATGTGGAAGAAAAAAGACAGTTCCCAAGGCAGCATCCATATCAATCAACCAACAAAGTACAGAGGTGATGTATACACAGACACAGAGACACATAGACATGCAAAGTGAGCTTATGACATTCAGACAGATGTCCTAGACTGAGGTTACTGGACACAACATGAGAAATTGTTCCAGGTAGGAAAGAACAGTGAGAAGGTGACAAAAGGGACATGGGGTTGTAGTGAAGGTGCTTCCTGTAAGAAAAAAAACAAACTGTATGGATATTTGAAGGGGAGAATGGGAAGAATTTGTGGAGGGAAGGCTGCATCAAGTAATGCCATAAAAGGCCAAGATTATCTAGGCATTGGTATCAGAAATACCAAGGTTTTGTATGGATGTAGGGCAGGAGCACCAAAGGCAGCAACTGAGAAGACAGGGATCTGATTCCTGAGACATTTGCGTGCATGTGTGTGTGTCACTGAGTGACCTTCATCAGCTGAACAACAGAGTGCTGTGAGTGTTCATCAAGGTACCACTTCAGGCGTGGCATTCTTTCATTTGTTGATGATTTTTTGAGGGTGTCTGGGGTTTTTTTTGGGGTTTTTTTTGCTTGCTTTTGTTTTGTGGGTGGGGCTTCTTTGATGTATCATTGCCTACTAATATAAGCAGGAATGACATGAGCAATACCAGTAGATCCACAGTCATGCCTCTTCCTAGTTTTTAACACTGTTTCCAAATATGTCACTCAAAACAAGAGTAATTTCATGATGATAATATATTTGTAATGAATCAAAATATTTTGCGACGAATACCAGTTTTAATCTTAAAAATGGTTTATCGATAGTACAACCTTGTCAAGAGACTATCCAGGGACATTTACTGATAACAACATACTGAAATAATTAGTCTATTATTACTTACTTCCTGTATCTGTGCTCTAATTTCTGATTTTGCCTACGTGATTACACAGAAATAGAACTGTAATGCCCAATAACACCATTCTGTTAGGAACTATTTTTGTCCAGTTCATAGTATATAGTTTTACATGAGAATCAAGGAAAAAAATGCTCTTAGAAAGACACCCTAAGTGTCATCCTGCCTACTATAAATCAGAGGACTCAATCCACTGAAACAACTTCCTTCAGAGCATATATGTATCAGCACACAGTAGCTACTCAGTGGGCAAAGCTGTCACAGCTGGAAGTCCAATTAGAGATCTCTGAGACTGGCCTCCTAAAACTAATTTTTAACTCTGTTTCAAATGCCTAAGGGATGCTTGCTTTGCTTCCTTTTCTAAGTATATATTACAGCCTTTGCATTGAAATTCATATTACATTGTATAAATAATCAAAGGAGATAAAGATAAATAAATGGCACACTTGTAAATGCCTTGAAGCTATCTTGATTTTTTTTTCATTTTTGTAGGATTAACTTCAGATGTGCCTCTTATTTAAAACAGAAAAAAAAGATTGTATAAACTACCTACCTTAAATTTAAAATGAAAGTGTCATTACAGTAATTGTAATGGAATAAAACAGAAGCTGTTGACTCCAATATTAAATGTATATACTTAAAACATTGGGTTTCCATTTTGGACATGCTTGCAGATGAAATTCTATCTGAGCATGGAACAGCATTTGTGGGGGTGGTAGTAAGCACATCTGTCAGTTATGATGCCACTGCTGCACTGATGCTATAGACAACATTAAATCCCAGAGCTAGATGCTTCATGGTGCACTGAGCAGTAAAGCACAAAAGAACTCAAGAAAAAGAAAAGGTTGCTTGTTATCCCTGCTGGCCAGAATTGCAGACTGCATGAATCAGTAATCTTCACTAATCTCAGTACAACTATGCTGAATTACCTGTTTCTTTAGACGTGTCATTCATGATGTCCTTCTCACAACTAAAGGATAAGGTATACATGTATTTCCTGAAACCACATGAACTGTAAGAACACACATACACACAGATATCAGAAGTATCCTACCTTCAAAATACAATTACTAAAGCTAAAGGAAGTGTAGAGACAGACAAGATGATAGTATTCAGACTATATAATTTGAAACCATAACTCAGACTGTGAAATTGGTTTGATCTATAGACAAATGTCAGCTCTGTGCTCTATTAAAGTTGCAATTGTTTTAAAAGGACATATCAGTGAGCCCTGAAATGTTGAATAAATGTTAATTGGAAGTCAAAGAAAATATCATAGTAAAGTAAAATATACAAAGAGAAAGCACTTTCAATCTGAAACATAGTAACAGCTGGATCCAAGGAAACAAAAAATATTCAGGTACCATCTTAACATAAGACACGAGAGATACTGGAAGAAATTTTATTAAATATAATCCTTATTATTATTTTTCTGTTAAGTAGATACCATGAAAATATATTACTTTTCAAGATTTAATTGCAAGATTACATTGACTATTGAGCTACTTATTAGCTATCATACATATGCTTAGCAGTGTAAAAATGCATGAGATTTATGATTGCTACACCACAGTATAACTATGTAAAGCATTAAGGATTTGTATAACCTAATTAGAATGAGGAAATAACAATTTATTATGTTCTTTTTGTTATTTGTCCAAGACTAAGTATTATAAATGGTTTAAGTACTTCAATCATCTTTCTGATAATTTTTACAGTTTGACAGGAGCAATTTAAAAGTGAAGACAGAAAAGAGATTTGATTTTTATTCTTAATTATAGAACTGTAATCTTCTTCACATCTACTTTCAAAATGACAGCTAGAGGCTATTTGCTTAAGTGAATTGTGAACAGTGTAAGAAGTGAATAATCACACTTACTGCGTATTCTACGTATAACTTATGAAATTATACCAAAAAGCACTGAAAGAGAAACTGATCAGAACATTGTGTTGTATATCCTACAGATGAGTGAAAAGAGCATTTTATTGGTATGCTGTAATCATCACCATTGAGGGACATCAATCATTAATTTTATGGGTATACTCTTCTAAATCCTGCTAAGATTTTTTTATCTTGGCAAAATATTTTAAAATATTTCAACACTAATAATTAAATAAAGCCTTATTTAATTGTACATACTACTACCAAAGTCACCAGTCTAAAACAATCCTTAAAAAACTCAAGTGAAGTAATTATTATAATACTGCTGGATTAAAAAAAAAAATCTATGGCCAAATGATGCCTAATTTAAAACAAATTCTAGTAGAATATGACAACAGAAAATAGACTGACATTCTGTACTGTGGAAATTCCTGTGAGAAAACAAGGCATAAAAGCTTGGTTTTATATGAGTCAGTGAGAAATTTCCCATTGGCACAGGCTGATCAACTATTTGATTTTAGGCTTTTGTCTTATTTTTTTTGGTTTCTTTGTTAAAAAGGGTATTCACATTTCCAGCTCTGCTAATCTGTCAGTTTGATTGTATGTTACTGAATTTTCTCCCTCTAACACTCTTGGAGAAGAAAAGATCTGATAACCACGTCTGAATTTGTTAACAACAACAAAAAAGGCCCTCTTACTATTCATTTATCTTCAATATATAAGTGCACCTGGAGAATCATCCATGAGAAAGAATATAATATCTATTAAATTGTAATCCTTGGCTCACTACCTATACAGACCTAATTCCCATACTCTCCAGAGAAGCTTCTGTTTTAGCCTTGAAATATAACCAACCAACTACAACAGTCAGTCAATCAATGTCATGAAAGCAGCTTCAGCAACCTTAACTGAGCATTCCATTTATTTTTCACTGGTAGAGAAAAAAGAAACACGAAAGGTTCTGCCTTTCCATATTTTTTCCATTCCTCTCACTTTTTTAAGCCTTACCTGAGCGATGAAAAGTGTTGCTCTGCTGATGTTTCACTAGAGCTACAGTTTCATGGTTTGGTGTGTTTAAGTATTGATAACAACAATAAGCCTATACATACTTCACGGAGTATACACATATGAAAAATAACCCAAAAAGAAAAAAAAACCAAGCAACCAAACTAAAAAAACCAGACTGATACACACAAAAAAAAAAAAAAAAGAAAAATCAAAGACCCTAATAGCGACTGTTTGTCCTCATAAGCCTTTGTTTATGAGGAAATAGAAAAAAAGCTTTATTCTCTTTAGACAGTAGTAGTACGATCCCTTGACAGACTTATTCATATCCTAGGGTGCATCAAAAGAAGAGCTGCCAGCAGGCTGAAGGTCTGGTGAGACCACACCTGGAATACTGTGTCCAGCTCTGGAGCCCTCAGCAGAGGAAAGACATGGACTTGTTGGACTGGGTCCAGAGCAGAACTAGTCGCATCATCAAAGGCTTAGAACACCTCCCCTATGAAGACAGGCTGAGATAGCTGCAGCTATCCAGCTTGGAGAAGAGGAGACCTTATTGAAGCCTTTCAATAATTAAAGGATGCTTAAAAGAAAGAAAAACTATTTAGCAGGTCCTGTAGGAATAGGACAAGGGGCAATGGTATTAACTAGGAGAAGAGGAGTTTAGAACAGACATAAGGAAGAAATTTTTAACATTGAGGGCGGTGAAACACTGGAACAGGTTGCCCTATTTCTGGAAACCTTCAAGGTCAGGTTGGATGTGGCTCTAAGCAACCTGATCTAGTTATAAATGTCCTTGTTCCTGTAGGGGAGTTGGACTAGATGACTTTCATGGTATCTTCCAATCCAAACTATTCTATGATTTCTGTATATTTCTTGAAGAGTGCAATTCCTTGGTTGAGTAATTGTCTCTTAAAAGGACAGAAGAAGAAGAAAAAGAAGGAAAAAAAGAAAAAGAAGAAGGATTTTTTTTTTTCAATTTTTATGTTTTTCTACGTACAGGACAGCAGACATAATTTGATATTGTGTTTATTGAAATGTAGATTCCAGGTTAGAGGCCATGAAGACCTTGTTCCTTAGCTCCCTAGGTTATTTTGTTTTCTCATTTTGAGAAACTAATACAAAACACTTGTCCATATGGTCAGAAAAAGTATCTGGACTTATTAATAATAATAATCCCCAGAAGCTAGTGTTGTAAATGATAGATTTTGTTGAGCACTACATAAAGTACTTTACTTAGTGAGTAGCAGTGTAGCCAGGAGAAAAGTTTCTTAATAGAACATCTTCAAATTGAGAGTGCAAGACCTTCCAGAGAGTGAGAAACAAACTTCCTTACCATTTAACACAGGATTTTACATTGTCCTTCAACTATTGCCATCATATATGAAATCAGTGTAACACATAGAGCTGTTTTTTCTTAGGGTGCAAGTTTTTAAGAATTATAAAATTATTTCTCACTAAATATAGCAATAAACAATAATAATTAAGAAAAATATGCCATCTCTGCATATGTTTATTTATGGCATTCTATACCATCTTCTATTCTATCATCATTTCAACTTCCACTAGCCCTATTTGCAATCCAAAATAATCCTCACTTGATGGTATGATCCTGTTAAATTTTAGTTTTCAGCTGTCTCATACTGCTATGCTTCATGGACTTCATTGGCACTTCAGATCAATCTCCTACTCTGCAGTCATGTATTACTCATCCCATTTCTGCACCTTCTCTCTTGCTTGACTCATTGTCCATACTGCTGTGCATTTATGGGGACAGATAAATCAGAATCTTTTGGGGTTGATGGACTATCAAGGTTCAGTCACCTTTTACTATTATTTATTCCTTCTTATACGTTGATATGGCAGTTATGGAACTGCACCATTTTCTTCATTTCCCAGAAGGGCAATGCAACAAAGGGGATGGAATATATCCTGTGCAACTTCAGACATTCATCTCATCTAAAAGTGGCTGTCTAAAACAGCTCAGATGAACGAAGTTCAGTAGTGCCCATTTCTCTCAAATGAATAGAGGGAGTTTAGAATGATTAGCTGAGATGCAGTCATCTGAAGTTAAGGGAGACGAATCCAAGTCCACCTGTCCAAGGTCATCCAAGAAGTCTGAAAAGACATTTCAACTCAAATCTCAGGTTTATATTTTGTATGCTGAAGTACCTGAGTAATACAGTGATGCAATAAATTTCTCAGGCTATGGAGAAAGGGTTAATGGTGTAGTAGTGTTCTTATGAACTGAAAGTGAGCTTTTAGTTTATGGCTGTCATAATTTAAGAGACAAAATCCCACTGTCTTCAGATAATGTTTGATATAAATTATTATCATCCTCTTCAAAATTTTAGAAGCTAAAGTTATTGTTTATGTTATTAATTAAAATTCATTAAACCCCCCCCCCAGTTCCTTAAGATGGAAGTGCATTTAAAAAATAAGTTTACTGGGTTTTATATCAAATACACAGATTTGTAGTCTCACTGCATCCAAGTCCATTTATGATTTTAAACACAAACAAAATGAAGAGTTAAATAGTGAACATTTGAATACTTGTATTAAGCCTTGTTCAAGAAAAAGGGATTTAAAAGCTGTTGAAATAACTGAGCTATTGAAGGTTGAGATCTGACTTGTATAGCAAAGTAATAGAACTAAAATCCATAAGCGTTTTCACTCTCAGAAAGCTCCTAGTGGCAAAAAAAAAAAAAAAAACACCCCAAAAAACCCAACTAAAATACTGGAAGTTTCTGGAATGAATAACATTTTCAGTCCTCATGAATATTTCTAACAACTCAAAACAGCGTGTTCTGCTGGCATAATGAGTATGTAGGCTAGACTCATGAGCACACTCACTTCTATACAAGCTGAACTCCATCATAAGTAGCCTCTTCATTCCACTTACCTTGATTTACACTCACAATCACTTTGAAGACTGCAATATACAGAAGTGATTATGAGGGACTAATAGCAAAAAGTGTACAGGTCAAGAAATATGCGTTGAAACAGTAAACAGTGCCATCAGGAAGTTGTTTCTTTTTTGAAAAAAAGACCCACTTTTTTGCTAAAACGGGCACATCACAATATCACATGCCATATTACAATATGTGATGGATGGTCTCTAATTTGCTTGGTGGCCTATAATTTATGACTTTATTTTTCCTTGTTGTTTTCACAAAACTATACACCACTGCCATCCAAACCCCTCCAAAACAACCAAAACCCTAACACTCTGAAATATTAAAAATATTCATAAGTGTTGCTTCTAGCATTACAGAATGATTGGTAATCAAAAATAAGAAGTAAAACAAGAAAAAAGAAACAGAGAGGAGAGAGAATAAGCATCATTCAACTAATTCAGGCAGGAAAGTACCAGATTTCCCAGTGTTCATCAGTTCCTATGGCAGTTAAAGTCCCCCGTAAAATCATAGCATATATGGTAACAAACACAAAGATTTTTTAAAGTATGACTTTGCCTGTATTGACTTCTTGTCTCTAAGTATGTTTTTTTCTCATGTATGTAATTGTAACAAAACAATCACTGTTCCTGAATGTACTATGAAATTGGAAAACATCTGAATATGTACTATGATGAAATACATCCTTAAGTGGAAATAGGATATTAGGCATTATAACTATTAATTCTTGACTTCATGTAATGACTTACCATGTTGAAGGCAAGTAGTATAAAAATTTGACCTCTGTGACCCCAGTTGTGATTGGAACTAGTTTTTTTTCAATGCTAAGGGAAGAACAGTTTGTTACCTCTTCCATTGTCTGAAGGTTTGTTTGGAAGGACTCAAGGACCTACTCAGTAGAGCTAACTACCTTTACTTTGAATTTCTGACTTCCTAATAATGAAAAGTTCAAAGCCAAAGAAAAAATTGGAGGGATATGATTTCAAACAGATTCAAGAAGTGTTTCATTCTTCCATTATCTATGTATCACTCAATTCTATTTCAAACTGTTTCTCAGTGTAAAGTAAAATGCAATACATCCTTACATGAACGACAGAAGACAGGACTTGTTTCTTGCTAATTTTACCAATTGCTAATAATACAATGGTGAGTAGATTAATAGATGCTTCCAATAGTCCCTGAGGGCATGCAAGTACATTAAGATGACTTTGTGATGCATCACTCCTGCTTACCATGTAATTAAGTTACAGTTTTCTGTATATAATTTCATTAATATGGATTAGTCAAAATATCAATGCACAAATAAATGCAGACTCGTAAAATGTGTATGTCAATAAGATAAACAAGAGTTCTAGTAACAAGGTGAGACTCTAACTTCCATACGAAGCCTATTCAATACTGCTACTCAATTGCTATTCACATGCGTAACTGAGGTTATCTGAAGTGTGCTGGTATGGCCATCTCCTTTTGTCAATTCCTCACTACTCTAATATGCTGTGAGAAATGCTTTTTTTAAAGTTCTCTGAAGGTGGATTTTTCTGTTTACTTGAACCAAATTCTCTAGGATAACATTATGTAAAGCAAAGGTGAAAAAGAACTCTATGCAGGATGAGGTAAGGTAAATTTAAACAAGCCAGCAACCCATCACAACAGACCACAGAGTAAGCAAAAAATCTGTCATATTTATAGTCAGGAGGAGAATAAGATTTGAAGGAAACATAAAAGAAATTGAGAGTATCTACCTGGTGAGATACGATGTGTCCAAAGTTAATATGGTTTTCATGCAGTATTAGGATGGTTTTCATATAGCATTTTAATGTGCACCTTTCTGATACACAGATATTGTGATATTTAGAAAGTTCGTTGTTTTCCTTAAATGATGACCTTACAAATGGGAGTATAATAATAATTAAGAACCAAAGTATGTAGATGCAGTCTTTTAAAGGAGGCAGGCACTGTTTTATGTTGAAAAAGAAATGAGGGACTCTAGGTTTATTTTCCCCCTTCCTCCTTCCTCCTTTCATCTTTTTTTCTTTCTTTTGTTCGTTGATCTACTTTTTTTTCCTTTGAAAATTCTTTGCAATTATAAGCATGAGTAGTTCTATTTGTCACTTGTCCATAGTTAGCTTTATAGAAGATTATTCAGAAAATAAAAATTGCATACAAATTGATGTTTCCATTCTCACTGTACAATAAAAGCCTTTGAGAGGTCAGAATTGTCATAAACTAAGCAAGAAAAGGGAAAAGATTTTGATTTACTGACATTTAGTTTATTATTAGAGTTAATCTCACAGCAATAAATAAAAGAGCAAACCAATGAATGCTGTATAATATAACATGCTTTTAGGTCCCTCAGCAAGTTAGGGAAAAAAATAACCAAACAAGATCTGGGCTCCTACTTAAGTATTTCTATCTTGAAACATTAATATCTGTATCTTTTTCAGCCTGAGTTTATATAGAGGAATGACAAATAACATCTCCTGGCTCAGTTGTGTTTGCAGATTAGTACTGTTTGAGTCAGAGAGAATTAAGCTCTTTCACCTCCTACAGCAAAGGTAAAGGTGATGAGTTTCTATTAATAAAGCAAATAAAATCCTACACTGCAGCAGACTATCAAAAATAAATCATGCATTTCCAGAACCACACATTAAGATCATGTACATTAAAAATAAGACTGATGCAAGGAAAAATTACTCAAACCTAAGTACAAACATGTCATGGTTAGACCTTAGCTGGCAGTTAAACAGTATGCAGCTGCTCTCTCAACCCTCCCCACTCAGTGGGAAAGGAAGGAGATCAGAAAAGAAAATGAAAACTCATGGGTTGAGACAAGGACATTTTAATAGGGAAAAAAAGAAATAATAATAATTATTATTATTATTTAAATACAACCACTCACTGCCTGATAATGACCCAGTACTAAGCAGTGATTTCAGTGGGCACTGCAATAGCAGTGAGTGCAGGGGACATAGCAAACAGAGAAATAGCACAACACAGAACGCCGATTGCAGAGCCTGGATCATCCTGCCTGATACTTGGCTAAATTCGTATTTTTATACTAAACATGGTGTTATGGTATGGAAGGGTCCATTGGTCACTTCAGGTTAGCTATCTTGAACCTATACACTAGCAAGACATGAGAAACTGAAAAAATGTTAATTTCTTAGCAACAACTAAATTGTCAGTGTATTGTCTACATTATTCCCATACTAAATCCAAGACACAGAAGCTACTGGGAAGAAAATTAACTCTATCCCAGCTGAAACCAGGACAAAAGGCATAGAGATTTGTGGCATTGTTCTACAGAAAATAAAATGGCTTACGATCCTGTACAAGAAAAAACAAATAGACAAAATGAAAACAAGCCATCTGCTGTCTTCTCAAAAGATAGGAGGGTAACAGTCTTAAAGGATAAAATAAATTAATAATTATGATAATTCATTCATCTGAGCTTATTTTCCAGCAAGTTCCCTGTTGGGTTCTTAATGAGGCTAATAATGTATAATGTTTACAACTGAAAGTCTCAGAGGAAAGTTTACACTTCAGTAAAAAAAAAAGAACTAGACAAAGTGCCTTAAGAATAACCTAAAGTCTCACTGGACTAGATCCAAACAAGCAATATTGTTAGTCTTAGAAGAAACTGATCCAAGTTGTGCAGTCCTGTGCAGTTGTGGCATAACTGCATCAACACAGTGATGCAGTGTATTCAACACAGAACTCCTGAAGCATCTCTTTTTAGTCACCAAAATCAGATTAGGACAGGCAGTACACCCCAGTACTCTGCCTCACATGATACAATAGATCTTTCCAAAGCAAATCTAAGTATTATACACACACACACGCAAAACACCAAATGCATATGCGCAATCTTTTAGTAACAGGTAAACTGCAACATTGATAGCAGTTTTCCTTTAAAATGCAGATGGTGGGAGACAACACTTTTCAGATGGTCTTGCAACCAGCCAGGTATGATCTTGCCTCCAATGCTTCACACTGACATGAGGATTTTATTTACTTCTAACAAAAACTATTGTCACACAGCTCAGGAGGTATTACTAGGACGGTGAGAGACTATATAGTAACTCAGAACCACCACTCCACATCTAAATGAGGTAGAAGATTTGGGGAGCTGCAAAACATATTATAAAGTTTTCTTGTTGTTGCAAAATTTCTACAACCTGGCACCTATCCTTTCCCCTCCTTCTTTTGATGATAAAATGGAGTTTTAGCTGTTCTGGAAACTCCAATACTTGATCTGATCACTTCTCAGTTCTTGGATTTCTCAGCCTATCTTTTAGTTCTCTCAACACTGCTAACAAACAGGCTTCCCAGTGAGGTTGTGGCTGCCCCCTCCCTGTAGTTATTCAAGGCCAGGTTGGATGTACATCTGGAAAAAAATGTAACTATGACATACCAACAGTGTTCTTCACCAGGAGCACCAGACATTTACCAATAATTTATGAACGTTTTAATGATATACTTGTCATATTTGTCCCTCTTGTTAAAGAGTTTGGCACTTCACCTTCTTATAACATCAATTCTTACAAAGCTAAAAGAGTAGCACTCACAGAAGGCTCTTCCAGTCTATAGAAAAAGAAAAAGATTTATAAACTATATGTTTCCCAAAGGAAAGCTACTGATATAAAGATGCAGAAACCACAACAGTATTATTGACCACGCTATGAAAGAAAAAGTCTCCCCCTCTGCCTGTCATACCCCTTGGACTGGTATGCAAGATTTTATTACAAAAATAAATACCTTCCTAATACTGGTTGATGATCAGCTTGTGTTTGAAGAAAGGAACTGACAGACAGTGAAAGGTAGCCACCTGCCTGTAGAAAAGTAAAACTGGACGTTGAAAAGTAAGTGCAATCACAGATAATATAATTTTGGATTAAAGAAAAGATTTGTAAGACAAAAGACAAGAATGTTTACAGTAACATGAAAATAAAAATACAATCCAATAAGCCTAGAGAATTTTCTCTTTTTTATGCCTGGAATTTTAATTAAAATTTTTAACAAAAATAAGCATGACAGCAGACTTGTAGCTATTACAGTAGGGCAAAGGAGAGTGATGCTTGTTTGATACGGTATTAGTAAGTTAATAATGTGATAAATCTACTTATTACTTAGCATTAATCCCAGAAACTATTGAGAAGCACTTGATAAAATCTGCCCTTAGAGAAATTACTTTCTTCTTCTTTGAGGTACGCAACTAATTGGGTTTGAAAATGGCGTCTGATCCACTAATCTGACAATTCAGAATGAATTGATCTCTCAGGTTTTATATACTGATAAATCTACAATTGCTGGGCTTTTGGTAGCATTCTCATCTTTAAGTGTTTTTGAGATGAATCAATGCACATTTGGACAGATCACTCTCTTTCTTTCATCTTGATTAATCCATTAAAGTTAATGCTTTAGACCTTTTCTGCAGCAGAATCTCCTTGAAAACCTAGGAAAGTAAGTTAATCATGGAAACAAGGTGATGCTGCAGCACAGTCCTTAATACGTCCATTCTGAAAACCTGATTAGTAGATATAAGATGTTAGGGAATTATTTTTAAGATCCAAGGATCTGAGTTTCCATTTTAATCTTTACATTACTGCTGCAAAGAGTAGATTATTTTTGTCAACCGTGTGAGAATATAAAAGACATTCAACTAAATGAGTAGTAGATTTCAGGGCAGTGTACAAGCAGTGAAGAATATTTTTATTCAAGTAATGCTTGTATTATAAATACATATCAGTGATAAACAAGTACACAAATTGAATGTAGTATCAATATTGAAGACATTGATGCCCAATAAACACATCAAAATTAAGAGCATAAAACAGGACTACCCCAGGTTTTTTCTCTGCCTTGCCACTTAAGAACCTAATTTTTCTTCTTCTTAACATGCTCAACTAAAAGTTTTCAGTGCTCCACAGTAGTAGAAATTATTGAGTAGATGACAAAATGACTGATAAAGCGATAATAACATGTGCCTAAGAATTAAAATAATGTATTTAAACACAGGACCCCCTTGCAACATGTGTACCACAGATATCAAAGGAGACCAGAGCAGCCTCTTTCTTCATCAAGTATGGCTTTAAATGTACAATACTTCAAAGAACACTTTCAGTCTTCGGGAAATACTCTGTAGAAAAAAAAGACACTGCATTTTTATAAGGAGCCATTCTGGCTTAGAGAAGACACTGCCCATCTTTGTGAAACCAATGATGCACTCAAGCAGATACTGCCTTACGTAAAATTTTAATTTCTTCAGATACTCTCGTTAGGTGAATGTTTTGGACAAAGCATATGCATACACAAATGCTTGTAACTTGCTAACAATTTATATTATAATTAAAACAAGAAAAAACACAAGAAAGATCTTTCAAAATCTAATGCAGCAGTTGTTCAAAGACACTTTATTCCTTACCAGCAGCTGGAACAGATGAAAGACACATCATGCTCAAAGGAATTTAAGAAGTCTCAATTATAAATATACCCAGTATTCTTAATGTTGCTTTGTTTTACTATTAGTAACAGAACTCTTTCCATATGCAAACAGGAACAGTGGACTACCACATTAGTAACAGATGAATGGATGACTTCCACTATTTTGAGAAGTTTTGTAATGAAAAACATTGTATGACACAAAAATATGGAGTTCTAAATTCTAGTCATTAAAATCCAAAATGTTAAGTCATTCCAATTGGACCAGGATTTCATCCCTAAATTCAGAAAAAATCAGTGCCATTCTTGCCTCTAAAAAATACATTAAATAAATAAATAAAATAAATCTACACAAGTTCTTATTTACTTCACTAGAACCAGACTGGGTTTTTTGGTCATCTGAATAGTGGTTGGTCTCAAAGACATTTTGTATACAGCATTTTAGAGCATAATGACACAAAAGTTGCTGAGGTGTTTCAGCAGAAAGAGGAATACTATGATCAGCATCAGAGTCACAATTGTAGTAAACAGTTTTGAGAAGCACTGAGAGGCCTGGTGAAGCAATAAGAAAAACACTTAAGAAACTTTTCCTCTGAACAGAAATGAGCAGGAGGAAAGAACCCTGAGGGAACCTTCAGTAACTTCTCAGTGCAAATGGTTGGGATTTAACATTTTGTAATGTTTCATTTGGAGTTCATCACCTTTTTGCATTAAGGAAATTCACCTTAGACAATCCCTGACACAGGTAAGTGAAGTCAGGCTGACATACTAAGTAGCAGCCATACGCCTGGATCTTTGGTACCTCCAGAAAATGAAGACTATCTAAATGAATGATTTGTGAAAAAGTTTAGTGTGACTTGTCTAGAACAACTTAGAAACGCATAGCACTGGTAGGAACTTTCCATGGTATCACTCAAGGAAGAAGCCTTTCTGCAGATCTTTGGTTTTCTGCAAGCCTTGGTTTACTTACTATAGAGATCCCTGCCACAGAGCCAGCAGGAGGCAGTGGGGGATATGGACAGAGGAATTGAATGCAGGTGAGAAATTATCCAATGGTTTTCACTGATATTGTCTAATGGGGAAATAACAATAAAGTTTGGAAATCATAAATATATGGGAATATCCTTCTACCTATTTTTTCCAAATTAAACCCACATGCTTAATTGTCTTCAATTTGGCATCATAACAAACTGTTTATTCATTTCTAGCTCCTCACTATCACCCCTTTCTGCTCACTTAGCTCCCATCTTCTCTCCGCTGGCTTCTCCCAGTTTCCTCCCTTTCTAATCCATTCCTAGTATCATGCTTAACAAAGCAGAACATAATATTTCCCTGGTCTCTTTCTAGAAAACAGATGAACCATACCTAGCCTCTCGCAAGTAGGTCGAATGAAAAATTTCACTCCAAAAGAGTGGAGTTTTGTAAAGTTATAAACATTTATAATCAAAGATCCACCTTTGTATTAGACAAATAATATGCTAAAATATGTACATAGAATACACATAGCCTAATATATACTATAAATACATAAATAAAAATAATAAACCCCAACTATGCTTGATATCTTTCCAGCAGTATAGTCTGGATGGACTTTTGAGACTAAAATTAGCTCAGAAAAACAGTCACAAATACAGCTATGGGGAGTATATTCTGTTCACTTACCAAAAAGAAGGAAAAATAATAAACACAGAATGTGATAACCTAATCAAAAGGAAAAAAAAACATTTCCTGCCTCACAGATCACCTAACACACTGAATCCTGTCAGGCCATTTTTGCAGTGCCAAGGCACCTCTGGACAATGGAGAATAAATAATACTCATTTCCTCTCCATGAGGTTGCTGAATGTACCGCTACAGAGGACAAAGATGTGGCAGCATTGACATAATTAATAAAACTGGTTTTTTAAAGAGGAAAAATAAGAAAAATATAGTTTGTTAAAAGCAAAATCAATAATTCTTTTCTTTTGGCACGCTCAAGTTATACAAACCAGGGAAACTGAAGTACTTTTTTTCCTAACACATAGGAACGTTCTTCCTAAAATAGCATGAAATAAGCTAGTACAATCATATGCTAAATTCAGTCTCAACTATCAGTAAAACAAAGATCTGGGGGAAGATTGTTATAAGGGCTGGAAAATCTTAGGAAAAAAAGAGTTTTTATATGTATGTAATGTGAGACAAAAATTTAAGCTCATATTAAAGAAAGCAAGAAGATTATTACAGAAGTAAGGAATTTACAGTCATCACTGACTTGCACAAAGTAATGATCCAAGTTTAAATGCAAGGAGTTTTAGGTTTAATGCTTTAAATTATCAGCTTTGTGTCACTAGCTAAGGTAAAAATTAAATAAAAATGAGCTGCAGCCTGATTATATGATAAACACTAATTTGCTGTACATGAAAAAAAAAATTCAAAAGCCATACCCAAAAGTATCAAAAATAAATATTTCTTATATAAAGTTATCAAATCAATGGAGTATCTGAAAGCTAAAACACTCCAGTGTATGTGGTAATTCTTTGTAAGTTAGTGTGAATGCTAAATTCAGTATCTCAGATTTAACCAAAACAATTTCACAGTTGCATCACAGCACGCAAATAGGTAACAGAAGTGAGAAGAGACAAGAGATGTGTTACTCATTGGATGTTATGAGACAGGGGTTACATTTACATTGCTAAAACAATTATTTAACTCTGCTTCATCTTAAAAAAAATGATCTCTTATTTTTCACAGCATGTCAATGGCATGTAGGATGGAAATGTTCTACATCCTCCATGGCATTGTCTGGTAATTGACTTTTCATGAATGCACCAAAACTACCTCATAAACCAGATGCCATTACACAATAAAATTGTTTTAACTTGACTAAAATGTAGGAAAGACTACCTGTGATATTAGAGAAATTTTGTAACACTGCATAAATAGTAATAGTTGGGCAACTGCAAATATTTTACCTTGAAGTACTGCCAACTTTGTAAATGTTGCAGGACATGAAAGTACATAGAAGTTCAAGGATAAGTAAAGGTATTTATGCAGAGAAAAAAAACTACTACTATCTCTAAGTTGTATTCTTATATTGCTGAATAGCGGAAATTATTTAAAAACTAAAATCAACACCAACCTACAATTGACAATAAAGTGATGGCATTTGTTATGAGAGGTACAAACCACCCCATTCACCTTCCTACTGCATTATTTCCAATAAAGCATTATTAGATTTTAATAGCTTGATTTTGAAAATTTCTCCTCCTTGTGAAAGCATGGGAGAAAAGCAAACATAGATTACAAGTACCCATTAGTTAGTGTGGATAAAACCTGCAATGCTATATAAGCAATTCTTGTAACTACAAAAGAACCACTAACAGACATGAAAGGTGAAGGGGGAAAAAAAAAGAAAAAGCAAAGGTCGGGGGAAAAATATCCACTCCATAAAGGAGAAGGATCTGAGAAAGTGGTTGACTTTCCTTTTTACATCATTTCAGGTGACCGTTCTACCCACAAATAGTAGAGCTGCTATTAATTAGTTTTTTCATGCCATGTTCAAAATAGTTGAATGTTAAAAAACTTCAACAATTTGTTGTTTTAAATACACTTCTATAATGCATCATGTTGATTCACAATTGCTTCACAGATGCTGTTGACAAAGGTACACAGCAAGTTCCATTTGACATAGTGCACTGTTGTGTTTTTCTTTATTTATTATTGTTGTTGATTATTGTTATTTACTGGTTATTGCCATAATCTGTTTTAACTAAGCTCAAGCCAAGTACCAGAAAGCTCAAATAAGGAAACTGAAAAATACTGAATGTGGCTCCAGAAAAATCTCAAAAATATGCTTGAAATTTCAACAAGATACATGAGTTTATGTTTTACTGCTTTTTTTTCAAAACATGGAGAAAAAAGCTATTATATTAAATACATCAAATGTTGAGAGAAACTGTTTTATTATAAGAAACCTATTTGAAAAATGTTCTAGTTGTTCTATTAGAAAGCAGGGTTTTTCAGTTTTAATCAAATGTTCCTAAAGAACATTTCTATGAATCTGTGCATTTTTGGCACTCTCATAACTTAGAAGTAAGTTTAAAAAGCCAGTGCTTTATCTACTGGCTGACTGAAACTAATAACTAAAAGCTTTGTACACATTTCTGCTCACATGGCAGAAATGGCTGGACATGAAATAGTATTTGTGAACTCATATCTGTTTCTCTATGTGTAGACCACCTTTATCTTTCACACTTACATTGTATAGATTCAAGGGGTGAGGGAGTTAGTAGTTTTGAAAGGTAAATTGTAAAGGGGAGGAGTACTTTGAATTACTTCCAATATATTTTATCTATAGTGAATATACTTTCAAAAAACCCAAATCAAAACAATACCCCCCCCAAAATCTGTGAGAATGTTTCTTACCAAATTCCTCGTAAAATATAAAAACATTTGTCATAGTCACATTATTTGTAGCACTTGATCTGTAATATGAAAGACTTTTGATATAACAATGCAGCACAAATAAAGAGAAACAGGCAAGACAGATCAAAAAAATTGCATCTCAATATCTTATCAACAGAACTCTCCCATTCAACACGAATTTGTTCCTCTCTCTGTGTTTTGAAAGCCTATTTGTTGCTAAGACTGGGAGAAAACAAAAGATTAAAACAGGAAAACTAACTAGCAAAGACATATTATCAGTAATCCTGTTTTGTTAGTAAATACTGAGTTTGTGCCTTAGACTCTCAAGTCATTTTACAAACATTTCCTGTTAAAACATTTTTATCTGTTGTACAGATTTACATGCCAATGTCCCAACACATGGCTGTTATCAGCCAACGGTATACATTTGTTTAATGGTTCCAACATCAGCATTTGTAGACTTCAATAACTGTCAACTCTCGCTGCCATTTTTCAATAAGCTTTTCTTGCTGTTTGCAACTCATAACCCAATCTTGTTAACATGAGCAGTTTAATTTGTTTAAAGGTTTTTTTAAATTAGAAAGACCACTCCCTGCTAGTAGAACTATGAAAACATGAAATTGTTGTATTTCTGAAAACAGACTCTGATCAGCCCTGGTAAATCAGCTAAGAACTAAGAAAGGCTGTTGTTTCTGGATCCTCCCAATTAATGAAGACCCAAACCAAAAATGAAGTGAATGAAATCTGAGGTATGCACCAGATTTGTCAAGGGCAAGAAAACCGTATGTGTGAGAGACATCTGAAATAAGGATTAAAAATATTAAGCATGGATGATCCCAAAACTACTTGGGGACTCACCTCCCAGTTGTATGTAATATTCATGTATTTCACCATGCTTCAGGTGAACAAAGTTTTGAAGAGTAAAAAGGAAAAAGCAGTAAATTTCACAGATCTAAATCAGCTGAGTTTGCTTCAAACAAACTCAGGACACCTCATAGTATCAGACAATGTTTAGCTAAATATGTACCTTTTGATATTACCTGTTGTGGAATTTGCTGTGCTCCCTAATGCACTATACAAACAATTAATTAATAACTTAGTATTTCCTTAAAAGCAATGAAAGAGACTGTAATGTCTTTTGAAACTAGGATGCCTTCAAAATGGAGTCCTAGACTACATGAAGAATGTCTTTGCTTCACACTAATTCCAGATTGCAAAAGCATAGCTGAGCACTGGTGTACTTTAACAGAAAGATGTACATACCGTGATTCACCTAAGGACTTCTGCCGGGTGTACTCCTCATGTAAAAGGTTGAAATTATATACATTTCTGGGTTTAGAACTCACGTGCTTTTAGCTAATGAATTTTCAAAACTACTTAGAATATAATTCTTGTGCATTTTGCAGTGCCTGCATCAGTGTTAACAGGGTAGTGAAAGGCATTATTATCATGTAGATACAAAAAACCCCAATTATGTGTTTTCCAAATGTAATTCTCATTCTAGTCAACAATCAGATCCTTAATTTCTGATGTTGGTCATACAGTTCAGACTGTTTATAGTCAAGTTATTTTGGAAGTTAAGCTTCCTTCAGTGTTCCTCAAATTGGGCATACAAAATCACAACCAACTATTAAACTAGGAGTTATTCCAAGGACAGGGCTGTGGGACACTGTATTCAATCACAGCTGTGCAGGGTGGTCATACTTGGGATATTTCCAGACAATCCTAAGAACAAAGATCCTCAGGATCACGATTTAGACAAATTAGACAAACACTTACATGGCATCCAGTATCTGCACTCAGTGCTGAGAGCCACTGCTCGCGTCCCAGAAAGAAAGGTAGATAAAGGCTTTTCTGGGATGAGTAGCACACTTCATGTTAGTTGTGTGAAAGAGAGGGCACTTCTACACTGACTTCTTGTTTTTGTAGGAGTAATAAAAGTCAGTAAAGTTGAAGTTAGTGAAAAATTTTGTGAGAAACATGAACAGTAGGGGAAAATGTGAAATCTGATTGGATGCAATCTTTCATGTGTTGCTTTAGGATAATTTAAACTCTGAGTTTATACACTGTATACGTCTATAGTTCAAGATGTTATAAATAAGTGCATTTCACAAAATGCCCTCTCTCTGGGCACACAGTATGTATGTTCAACCTATATAGTAGGTCTACAGTTGGTGGGCAGATGTTGCAAGTTATCCACCTTATGGCCCACCTCTCTAGAGTCCATGTGTGTAACATCCAGCCATCTGTTTTCTGGACTCCCTGATCCCGCCATTCTTTTAAGGCCAGTCCTATAGAGAGTGGTGGCAGCAGCAGCTTTTTGTGCAGTGAACAGATATCATACCAGCTCCCTTAGTTTTTTAGAATGCTCAGGGAATGTGGAATGCATTATTTTAATTAAAAGTCACCTTGTTATTTGCATTCTGCTTCTTGAGGTAAATCCGTTTAACCTAGAAGTTCTCTAATGAGAGCTAATAAATTTAGATTATGTAAGTATTTATCAGTTTTCCAACTACCGGCAACATCTGATGGGCGGGAAAAAAAAGAAGGCAAAAAACCACAAAAAAACCAAAAAAGCCCCTTTCAAGTGATAGGATGGCCTGAGCCATGACATTCTACACTGTGATTCTATCAAATGTCACATGCTGAGCAGGTAAATTCTAATCTGTGAAATCTACTGGGTCATAACTAGGAATTTCACTGAGCACAACTCCCCATTCAACAGTGTATCCAGGCAGCCCACTGAAGCGTAGCATGGTTATACTAAAGTAAGATCCACTTGTTGGAAACATAACAACCATAAACCCTGTGCAAGCAAGTAGTGCCCTCTATTTTTGGACTTTGCTAATCTGATGTGAGCAAAAAGCTTAATAAATAATTTTTTTCCATCCTGACATTTCATTGGACTGTGATTTCTTCTCTGTTTCATCCTTCTCTACTACCATCTTCTCAAATGTATGTAGCATATCCAATGTGTAAAAAGAAACACTGCTATGATGACAAATGAATTACTCTTTGTATGGAGATTCATCCATACTCTGGCCTCTAAACATGATCCACATTCACAATGAGAAAGTAGAAATAAAGAACAATCCTCCTTGCCTTACCCAAAATGTTAGCATTATTTTGCATTCAACAAGGTAATGAACAAGGACCTGTAAGCAATACGATGATTTTTCTTCTTCTTTTGAACACTTTCTCAGTCTCACAGTTATGTTGGAATAGAAATGCCATGGAAACAAAGTTTTTCCTTTCCTAGCAAAAATCAAATTGCCTACTCCTGTATTTTCTATTTATAATTTTACACTTGTGATTTTTCTATAGTAGCTAGATTTTCGTCAAACAATACTTTTCAGTCTTAACACCCGCCCTCACTGGCTCAACCTCCCTCTTCTGATTGCAGCCCTGTATTGCAACAGCAACAGCATGCTGAAGGGCAAACCAACACAAAGCTCCAAGTAAGCTATGTCACTTTAAGTCCTGACGTCAGGATGAGGCATTTGTAAAAGCTTCAACCATGTCTGGAAAACATGTCATGCCTGAGCTAGACCCATTTTCCATGAAGTACCTTGAACAAGACATGGTTGCTCTTGCAGGGATGCAAGGGTCTGCAATGAATCACAGAATCACAGAATCACCGGGTTGGAAGAGACCCACTGGATCATCGAGTCCAACCACTCCCACAAAACACTAAACCATGTCCCTCAGGACCCCGTCCACCCGTAACTTAAACACCTCCAGGGAAGGCGAATCAACCACCTCCCTGGGCAGCATATTCCAGTGCCNGGAGAGATCTAATGGAAGAGCAGACATAGCTAATGACACGAACAACCACTATAGCTAAAAACTAAGAAAATATTTCTTAACTACAATTTGATTAATATTATATGTATGCCTTTCTCAGGAATTATGTTTGTTAAGAGTAATGGGATGTTACTGTTTCTCTGTGAGTGCAGACTCGTCAATAATTCCTTTAATTAACTTAATTCAGTAAATGACTAGTTAAATCTTGTGTTTAGATTGTAGCCTTAGAAAACAACTGCAGCATGTTCCCTCCCATGAAGGGAGAATCGAGATTACCCTCTGCCTAGATTTAACTGGTTTAAATTTAAAAATCTATAGACTTTCTCTTACACAGTAGTTTCTCTATGCTGGCCAGCACAGAACAGGGATGAGAAACTACTTCTCTCAGTTCACTTTTCCTTGCATAGGAGAAATATCCTGAATGTGGCCAAGAGAAATTAGTTCTAAGAAAGATATTCTGAAGTTTAATGGGGAGAAAGCAAGAAAAAAAGGCAGAAAGCCCTGTAGGGAGAAAGGGAGCAAAAAAGGCAGAAAGTTCTGATTAGTATGCCCCACTCAATCCCTGAATACAATCTTAAGATACAACCTAGACCTTGGTCTAAAAAAAAGGAACTTTGCATTTGCACATCTGAACAACATATTCCTATACAGACATACAGATGTCGATCTGTTTTTACCTGGTTTTACATTAAAATTTTGGAAAATCAAAAACTTTGCCAGGCTGTTGTGAGTAGACTCCTGTACATTCATTGATCCCTGTTGAAATTTTAATAGGCATTACACAGGTACTTTGTGCAAACAGGAAAGCAAGACTTAAAGACAGCAAAAGAAAAAGAAAGGATATTTATTAATGAACAGAAAAAAAGAATACTGATGTGATTACCATCAAAGCACCATTCTCATTAGATACAATTTCCTCTATTGGAAACTGTAAATTAGCAATATCAGTTAGCAGCATAAAATAATTTGAGGTGGTGTAATATATACAATTTTCTAGGACTAACTGTTTCTCAGTATATTGAATAAACACCAAAGTTTTCTGACAATATAGCTCCTGGCCACAAAGCAGTCAGCAACTACCAAGAA
>WAAB01022416.1:400874-474594 GCA_013389865.1 Piaya cayana
GTAATATATATAATTTTCTAGGACTGTTTCTCAGTATATTGAATAAACACCAAAGTTTAGCTCCTGGCCACAAAGCAGTCAGCAACTACCAAGAATAATGATGAGAACAGACCAGCAACTCATACAAAAACTCTTATGTGAGTGAAAAAAAAAAAAAAAAAAGTAATCAAGCAAGAAAAGAAAAAAAGAAATCTTGAAAAGGGAAAAAAATTGGGTGGAATTAATGTAGACTTACGCAAATAATACAGTATTATGCACACCTACAGAGTTAAAAAGAGAGTGTGCTTCTTAAAGAGGGTTAATGTCTGTATAGTAATCTATATTAAAGGTAATTATGATTCCACTTCCTTCACTATTTAACTGAAGCAGTTAAAGAGTGTGACAGTACTTCTCAAGATTATTATGCTAGCATATTAAAACAAGGATGTGAATATTCTATGCTGGGTTACTGGAAAGCAAAAATGTGCCAAACCAGTAGTTACTTGATCTCACTTACCAGACGCTACATGTCTCAGACAATCTTTAGGTTTGTGGGTTGGCTGTCCGCCCCCCCCCCTTTTTTTTTCCATTTAAAATCATAGAAATTTGACTTGAAAGGGATCTTTTAAGGTCATATGATTCAATCTCTAGCTTCAAGGATGACTAGCTTTAATTCCAGGTCAGATCACCAGTGGTTTTATCTTAATGTCTTGGAAACACCTAAGGATAGGTAACCTGTTCCTGCTTCAATCTATCACTACTGAGGTAAATTTCATTATGTCATCTCTGTAACTCTCCTTAAAATACTCATACTCTCCTTTCCATGAGAACTATCACACCACTCCTTAGCCTCTTCAAACTCCCTATGTAAGCCATGCTCTGTGCTTCTAAACATTTTGGTAGGAAGTTTTTGGCAAATTCATTAGGAACATCATGAATGTTTTATGTATTATTATATGCATTAGTAAGCATTAATAGTAATAGAAATGGTTCTGGATGCTTAAAAATTGTCACCAATATACCTCTAGCTAGTTCAATGTAAACATCCCCTGGGAAGACTACTCAATATGGATAGGTAAATCTCAGATAAAATCTACCTCATCAGTAAGAACCCAATCTAATTTACTTTTCATTTCTTCAGTCTACCTTACTTACAAACTTCAGAATAGAACATAGAAATGTAAATCTTATAAATATTTCATAACTTTTTAAGATTTAACTTGACATCTTTAAACAGTAAAGTTATTTGGGATTTACACAGAAACATGTTCTTGCTCTAATGCTTTTATGGGCTTCAGTGTTTTCATTCATCTTGTATAAACTGCGGCACAAAGAGTGGTGGTTTGATCAAAACCTCTTACAACTTGATCACTTATAACAAAAGATGAAGGCAATGTCTGAGAGAGAGAGAGTGAAGACAAATCGAAGACAGGGAAAACAAACAGACAAGACAGTTAACTCTGTTACTAATAAGAAAACCACAAATTCTCTTTTTAGGCATGCTTAAGGCTTTTATGTTCTTTTAGTTGATAATCTGAAAAACTACTTCATTACAGACAACAATTAAAAAAGGAAATCTCACACAGGTTTCAAATAAAACTTGTTGCTTTTTGATTTCTAAAGCTTAATTAGAAAGTGATCAGACACCTGCCAAGTGCTTGTGAATTTACTTTTAATGAAGGTTAAAAAACTATGAATAGTGGAAATAGATTTTTTTCTTCTATGATCCTATGATTCTGATTCTATTCAGCACATAAGAAAGGATAACCTTTTTCAATATGCTTACTATCATAACTCCACAGGTGTCCCAAATGCACCTATGAAGTAAATCAGCTTGTCCACTGCCTGGAATTTAGGCTGCCTTGCCAAAAGTCTGCCAGTTTAACTGAATAATTCATGATGCTTTACGATGTGGACTACTGTCAACAAGAGAGACAAGAAGACTCATTTTTCTTATGTCCTGAATTAGACTTACAATGTCAAACAAAGGGGAGAGGAAAATATGGTTTGGCTCTTCAATTCAAATAAGCTTCTCATCTTGCGAGAAATGCACTACATTGCTGCTAGTACATAATTGTGTACTATAGTTAAATTGCTCTAATTAAGATCATGAGGAGCTGGTACAAATGAGAGTTTTTTGAGGAAGATTTAGCTAAACCCAGGAGGTAAACTGTAAAGGTAAAAGCAAACAGAAAGCAGTCCAACTTGTATAACTCAGTATATATGGAATACTGCTCTCCTACCAAATTTATATCATGGAAAGCATCAAGCATTACTTGTGTACCTAAAACCTTTCTGCGGGATTGAATCAAGCACAAAGATTAATTACAGGCCAAAACTATGTAGCAATGACATTTTGTGGGTGATGATCTGATTCTCAGTAATTATTACTTTTAAATTCTATGCCAATTTGTTTTATCAAATGACATATTTTTTGTGTCAGGTATCTATAACCTTTCACACATGATTGCACTTGGTATGGAATTATTTTGATAAGAGAATGTTAGTATAATGTCAGCACCATCAATGATTTCATCTCTGAAGTGTTTCCATCAGAGGTGTGGGGTGACTGGTATAACCTCATTACTGGAGTGTGTAGGAGTGTGTCCTTCTCTTAAACTATATTTCTGCATGGACTCTATTGAGTGGGGTGGGATGGTAGGAAGAAAAAGTGGGACTAGAGAAAACTGGGCTGAAAGAAGGCCTCATCAAATTGCAATGCTACCAAAAAATGGACACCTAGACTAAATTTTTTTTTTTTTTTTTAAATACAGGAAGAGCTGAGCTTCTCCAAAGTCAATGTATTGCACTCTAGAACAACTTTCTAAGGCAAGTGAGATCAAGAGCCCTCTGGAGGTAGCTGGTTCTCCCCAGTAAATATTAAAAAAGCCAGTTGATCAGCTGAGATGAAGCACTAAAGTTTTGAAAACTCAGAGTAATTCTACTTTAAATACTCCTAATTGCAGATCAGTCATTGTTGCCTTCAGAAAATGAGAATAGGATTCATCTTATGTAATAATCAGTTTATACAACCTAACATGTTCAAATCTGAGCTTATCACTCTGGATTTGCTAAACAGTCAAAAAAGACGCGTAGGTAAATGCGTAAGATTTCATCGGATCATAGGCTAAATCAGGCTGAAAGGGACCATAGGGTATCTCTAGCCCCACTCTCTACTTAAAGCTGTGTCAGCTCTGTGGTCAGATCAAGCAGCTCTGAGCTTTATCTAGTCAAGTCCTGAAAATCCCCAAGGATGAAGAGAGATGGAGAGACTGCACAACCTCTCTGGGCAACCTCTTCCACTGCCTGACTAGCCTCATAGGGAAAAAAAAGAAAATTCTCTTTATCTCTTGTCTTAACCATTGCCATTTTAGCTTATGTCCATGGTACTTTGTCTGCCCATATTGCTCTGTGAAGAGTCTGGCACTGTTCTCTTGATAACCTCGTAGGTTGTTGGTCTGCCCCAGGGCCATCTCTTCTCCAGGATGAATCAGATCAGCTCCTTCAGACTCCCCTCACAAAGAAAGCTCCCAGCCACTATGGTGGTCCTCTACTGAATTTTCTCCTGCTGTTGTATGTTCTCTGTTTATATTGTGAACCCAAAATTGGACACAGTATTTTGCACGTTGTCTAATGAGTAGTAAATAGATTGGAATGATCACTTCCTTCAACACAGTGGCTTTGTCCTGTAATAAAACTGAGGAGGCTGATGGCCACCTTTGTCACCAAGGAATTCCTGACTCCTGTTCAGTTTGTTCCCTGCCATGACCATCAATCTTTTCTTCAGACCCACCACCCACCAGCCTGTATCACTTGAAGGGACTCTTCTTTCTCGGGGGCAGGACTTTGCATTTGTACTTGTTGAATTTCAGAAGATTCCTGTCAACCCACACCGCCAGCCCATCTAGGTCCCTCTGAATGAAAGCTCTGCCTTCAAGCATATCAACTGACGCATTCAATTTGGTGGCATCTGCAAACTTGACTGTAGGTCATAAACTCCTCCAGGTCAGTAATAAATGTGTTAACAAGACCCTCCACAGATATCTACAAGTTGTGATCACATCTGGTGCTCTGGATCCTCCTGCCTGTTTTGCAGGTTCCATATTTTTCTGTATATACACCTAAGACAGGTATCCCTTATCTATTTTTTGTCATTTCTGAAGTCTCTTTTCCATAACTCAGAAACCTTTGCTTTCTACTCTTCACCACTTCCTCACTTACAACTCAAACTCCTAGTTTAAAGCTCTCCTTGCCAGGACGGTCAGACTGTTGGCAAAGATGTTCTTGCCCCACTTTGCCATGTGGACCCTATTTCTCCCCAGGAGGTCTCAATGTTCAAAGGAAATCCATGGTCATAAAAGCCAAATCCTTGTTGTTGACACCAGTTGTTGAACTAGGTGTTAGCCAGCAAGATTCATCTGCTCCACCTATGATTTTCCATATTACCAGTGGAACTAAAGAGATAACATCTGGGGTCCTATGTCCTTCAATACTAGAGCCCTATAGTCATTCTTGGTTTGCTCTAGGCTTTCCCTGACAGGAAATTTTAGACAGTTAAATTTAGACATTTTTCATACTGGGTGTTTTCACCTCAGATATCACAGAAACACTTTTAATGGGCAGTGATATCCGACACATTCATTAGCAAGTGGATTTACTATGTGGTATTTTTCCCTTGTCTTCTCCATTTTCTTTCTAGCTTTACTTCTTTGGAATTACTCAAGCTGATCATAAATTATGAGGCTATTCAGGAAATACTGCTTCCACACACACAAAGTCATAAAACAAAAAGCTGATTAAGGTCAGCTTGGTTTGCTGAAGCTAACATTACTTAAATTCATACTTTCACTAAAAACCTCTGTCTGAGTTTACCAGCCAGCAATGAGGATATTGCAATGATTTAATCCAATAGTGAATTTTTGTTCACATCATGGAGTGTGATTCCATGGAGAACATATTAATACAATTATGCTAAGAGGCTATTTCATTCCTTTTTGGAGGTATGAAATGCAAGATAAATTACTGTAATAAAACCTGTCTCTCTGCAGCTTGTCTGTAATAATCTGGTTAAGAAACCAGTGGTATATGTAGTTGTTTCACTGGACAGTATGTGAAAAGAAACTGATTAATAATTATTTTATTGTAGGTAGAGACATAAACTGTAAGGAAAAAAAAATAAGCTCATCTATTTTCCTATAAATGCAATGAATGAAAATTACCTGATTCACTTTCATTGCATAAAATATGGAAGGAAACACTTTTTTTGGTAACAGAAATTCCTACTTTAACTGAATGCTATATCTGACGATGACTCTGAATAGCCATAATATTATCAATATCATATTATGTTAGAAAATTGTTCAGATACTTTCATTTTCAATCAGAAGTTGCAAATTTTAGGCACAAGCATTAAACTAAATAGATTCAATATTAAAATGAGTGTTGCATCAAGTAAAATGAAATTGCTGTGTTCACATGTAATCTGCAGTAATCCTACTGTCACTTAGAAGCATAGTAATTTTTACATTCATGCCTTGTAGCTAATGCCATCAAAGCTGTGTAAAAATAAAAACATTTCTGTAGACTTCAGAAATAAATTGTTCATATAGGATTTTGCCATTTCTTTTACTCTTCCCAATTCTGTTCTGTTTATGGGGCACCTCTGGTCAAGGTTAGATGAGATGCAAATGAGGCTCCAACTGCCTCACTGACTTTGTTTGTATTATGGTCCCTGGCAGTAGAAGAAGCAGGTTGCACTCTGTATTACATTCTAGCAATGTAAGAGGTGAGGCGTGTGCTAGCCTGGAGAATGCCAAAAGGGGAGGTAGCATGCAGCACAAAAGGACTTCCTTATGTTGCATTAACTGCAGCTTCACTTACCCCATCCCCTAAATTCTCTTGATTCCTTTCTAAACAACCTGAGCAATATTTCTGAAAATCAATGATGTTTCAGAATGGTTTTTCAATCTAATGATTTAGTTGACTAACATAATTCTCTTTGCACCACTTAACAAAATATAGTTCTATTGGCAAATATACTAAACTTAAGAAGACGTTTTGTATAACTCATGACTAATGGTGATTAAAAAAAACCAAACCAAAACGAAATCAAAACACATAAGTGTCCTCGCTGTGACCCATTTTCAAATATGCAATAAACGATGATACTCCATTTAGACATTAAAGACCTGAAATAGTAGTCAGGACAAAAAATACAGCTACTGTTTTGGGGGAAACAAAAAAAAAAAAAGGCTGAGCATGTGCTACGGTAGTGTTGGCACCACTGCTGCAAATATTGCTACTGCAGATAGGTGTTCCTGTCTTTCTTCTACACTGACGCTGAGATTTGATAGACGTAGTTTTTATTTCCTCACTCTTGTCTGTAATAATCCTATAGAGAAATTAAAATGGAATATATGGCTTCTGCCAAGTGTTTTGATTTGCTGTTCATTCAACCTCCTGCTCTGGAAGTGAGGTATCTGCTATTGTCAAATATTTTGTCTCAGCATCAGTATTAGTAAACCCATAAGAATGATGTCTGCTACAAGACACCCAGATTCATCTCAGCCATTGTCATCTCATCTGTTGTAAGCAAATAACAGCAAAAGAAATTATCATTTTCTGTACTCTCATGTCCAATAAATCATCAAAACCTAAAATGTTGAATTTAAAATCAAAATGTAGCAGCATGAATAAAGGCTGTAAGTGCATATTTACAGAACTAATTTGTATGTGAAGTATTTGAGCAGAAAATTAACAAAAAAAAGCTACTGTATCCAAAGAAACAAACGTTAGATATGACTGTCCTCTGTCAGGGTGTTAAGTTTGATTCTCTGTTACAGAGTGTTATACTTCAACGTGCACAGTGGACTCAACCATAATTAATCTGCTATACAAACAATCACAGATGTTAAAAGTCTATAAAAGAATAGGAAAATGTGAAAAACATTGCAATAACTGTAGCTTTTAAAATTAAGTTTGTCTTACCGTATCCACAAAAAGCTCTGGTTCTTTTTGATTAATGAATCCTCATAACTCATTGACCGATTGTTATGATCTCTCAAACAGTGAAACATGATAATGGGAATGCAGTAATCAATATTATCGGCAAATATCACAATCTCTGTGTTGGGATTTAAGGGAACATGATAACATTCCTGCAGCTGACAGCCATACAGATCTTTCCATTTTTCAAAGGACACACCAGTCATCTTTCATATAAAAACATAACAGCTGCCTCTTCAATCAGGAAAATCCTACAAACTGAGCAAAATTTGGAGAAGCCTTATATATTTAAATGCTATATTTTTATATTGTTTAGAATTTTGGATGGCTTTTTTTAGCTTATTTTTCATAAAATGAAAAACAGCGATCGTGTAGGGTATAATCAAAAATCACCAGTCTGATATTAGAACTGCAGCCCCCAAAAAATCAGGAATTATTTTAAAAATAAGAAAATAGGTAGGGATAAGAAAACAAGTCCCTATTAATCCCACATCTGAATTTTAGATTTCATGAGTGTAAGAAAGACTGAGGTGTTCTATTGCACAAGAAATTGGATTTACACATGGAAGATTTCTTAATTACATACATTTCTATAGGAGAAGCTTTTCTGGAGCTATGGCCTGCCCTGACTTTGAAATCTTTGCTAATAATGTTACAATCCATAAGGAAAGGTTATCATATACTTAGGGTGACACTGAACAGTAATGTCAGCATTTTTTTATTTTCAAAGGTCAAACATTATTATCTTGTAGAAGCAGACGAATATTTCCAAACTAGTATGACAGCTGTAAATCTTCTTCAAGTAACAGAACTGATAGAAGCATCACTTAAAAAAATGTGTTTACTGAATGAACAAATGTCACGAGCTTCTTCAGATGAAGGCCTTCTGCAACAAAGACTCTGGAAGAATTTGACTTCTACTGATAAAGTGATGTGTTATCCAATTTTCTGGTTCTGAAGAACCTGCAGGATATGAAACTAGAGCAATCTTTAAAATCTATTTGTATTTTTTTTAAAATAATGTGAAGCAAAGACTTTGATTTTCCTCTGTGAACTAAAAATTTATTAAAAAAAAAAATCTCCTCCTTGCCTCACTACTAGAAAACTCAAAAGTAATAATTCAGTTTGAGAATAGCTTCCAGGTCATAAATCATGTGAGAAATAAAGAATTAATTGAGCAGAAACTCTTGTTGCACCACTGCATGAATGTGGGGATACTGGCTGAAAATTACAAGGTAGTTTTGATTGACTTTCAGTAACACACATTCAAGAGTTCAACTGGTTTGACTAGTCAACTGGGTTATCTGCACACTTAGAGGTTCTCAGGTCTGGAACGGACGCCTTAGAAGAAGCCAGAGAAACAAGCATGTCTCCTGCTCTTTGAGGAAGACACAGGGGACTTGCACGTAGCGAAGATGATCTTTGGAAAATCTACTGAAAGTCTAGTTGCAGAACAAGAAGTACAATATAATGAAATACCGAAGGAAAGGATGAAAATAACTGTACTGGCATTCCTTTGTGACAGTCCTTTAAATCCGTATGTTTTGCAGTTCTCAGCAACAGAACACTGCTGTTCACCTTATCATGCTTTTAGCTCTAGTGCATCATTAATCCATGTCTTATTTGCATGCTCACTGAGTTCATATGCATCTCAGGGATGCTAACAGAAATACTACAAAAAGAACCAGCCCAGTGTACTACACAGAATTTATGAACGTGACCTATAACATCTTTTTTTTTTTGAACACCATAATTTATCTTTATTGACCTAAATATATTTAAAACATAACATCATGTCTTTTTCCCTTTTTTTAATGCAATATTACCTTTTTTCTGCTTCTAACCTACATCCTGTAAACGTAGCACCATCTTACATTATGCTGCTTACCTCTTCCTCTGCTAGTCTCTTCCTTTCTCTCTCCCAAACTGACTCCCTACTATCATTTGTAAAAGTTACTTCTTCCACCTTTACACCTTTTCTCATACCCCTCTCAGCAGACATTCATCATCTATTCATCATCTTATGAAGAGGACCTAGAAATACTACTAATAACCTAAAAGACAAAAGAAGTACATCTGCTAACCAAAGAGTTGCTTGAAATCCAGACTAATGTTCAGGCAGAAAACTAACTGTGTACTGTCCAAATAATCCCCACTGCTGGAAAATGGGATTGTGAAGGGATTTCTAACAGTACAGAATAGTTGGAAGGAAATTCAGGGGGCTAATATTTCTTATCAGCTATAAAAAGTAGGCTATTTTAGTAATGCTTTAAGAGACTCATATTTTCTAACATCATATGTAAAATTAAGATAAGCTTATAGGGATTTGTGACTATGTTACTTTGTTAATATGGATAGCAAATGTAAAGCTAACTGTTGAGAAATTAAATCCCTTGGAAATACTTTATAGATCTACTTCTCTAAATTTCTTCCAGGAGTAGCTTAAACAAAACCAAAAGAAGGTATTTGCATGTGCTGATTGAAGTAGGGATGGTCCTGAAGGAGTTTGTACTTGAGCATACAAATGTGAAATAAAATCAAATTAGCATGCTAAGGAAATTAACACTAATATAAATACATTCCTGAATAGTCCCAGATAGCTAATCCCTGGGAAGAATAACTTAAATTCTGTTTTTATTTATGAAAATAGATTCTATTACGAGTTCTACTCACTAAAAAATGCTCTAAGCCTTAGGCTATGCCTAAAGGCAGAGACATTATATATGCAGTAAATGCCAACTATTTCAAGTATTTCTTCTTAAAGTTACCCTAAATGTGGCAAAATTATAATACCATGTAATGAGTTTGACATTCAATTACATTAACAGTATCCATATACACAAACTAATTTACTGTTTGAATTATTTGATAGATCTAATTAAATTATAATTTAAAATATTATTAATCCTTGTTAATCAGCAGCAGTGAATGAAGATGCCTTGAAAGTAAAAAGTTTGTACTTTTATTCAAAGCTTCAAAGCTAAATCAACTTGTTGTGCAACTAATTCAGTAATGAACGTAAAAGCCATTAGCATCTAAAAATCTGAAAAAGGAGTTAAAATCCATTAATAATGAAGAAAAATACACCTGTAATACATCTAGAACCTTTGTTTTTTTAAGGTAATAGAAGTAAGATAGTATTCTTCTGCGCTACAGATGTAAAAAAAATAAATCTAGAATTTAAAAAAACACAAAAAATATTAATAAAAAACCCTTTCAGGATGCCAAGAAAGGATTATTCTTAAGAATATGAATTCCCAAGCTTAACCTTTCTTTTATGTCTTATACAAGACTATGTATACATGTCTTACTAATCCAGAAACTTTACTTAGTTTTCTGAATCTGTGACCTTCAGAGATTTGTTTAAACTCTAAGACACAGAAAATAACGTAAACAAACTGTCAAAATAATTCTTTAATTTAATCAGATTGTTTCAAAACCAGTCTTCCATATTAGAGATATGAATTTCAGAAGTCGTTTTGGCAAAAAGCTCAAATTTACAATGTCTATTATTTTACATATGCACTTAGTAGATTCTGAGATCATTTATAACTTTGCCAATGATAAAATTCTCCCACAAAACAACATCCTATTCTATTTCAGTGTGTTTTCATTTAAAAGAAGAGAAATAAACTTAAATTGTAAATTTTGAATGAGGGTTCATGCTGAAACTAAGGATTTTCCAGGTACAGAAATTTTATTTGGGTTTAAGGATACTTGTAAACAAGTAATGCCCATTTTTGTCTGTGTGTGAATTTGCATGGACTAATATTATACGTTACAAGCGGCCTCAATTATATTTACAACCACTTGATAGTTTAGATTTGATATAAAGAAGAATTTCATTCACAATGAAGTGATGTAACACCGCAACAGGCTCCCCAGAGATGTGTTACATGTCCTATCCCTAGAAATATTCAAAGCGAAGTTGGATGGGGCTGTGAGCAACATGATCTAGTTGAAAATACCTCTGCTTATTGCATGGGGTGGTGGACTAGCGACCTTTACAATTCTCTTCCAACACAAAGAATTCCATAATAATCATAATAAACTTCCATCTTGCAATATATTAAAGCTTTTATTACAGAAAAAACAAAAGGAAAAAAGAGGAAGGAAAAGGAAGGGGAAAGGGGAAGAGAGAAGGAGAATAGGAAAAGGGAAAAGGAAATGGGAAAGGAAAAAAGGGAAGCGGGAAGGGATAAAAAGTGGAAATAAATCAGGTTAAATACTGGTCAGCATATTGAACTGATTATTCTACAAGAATAAGAAATTTTCTAACAGCAATTGACTGCTGACACCAGACATTAAAAAGGACTTGATTCTGGAGCTGCAAGGTTAATATTCTGACAACAGTTCCGAATTCATTTTAGAAATCTTCATTTTGAAATAATGGTGGGGGTGGTGTTGTTTCTTTATGTTAAATGGACTAACTTATCACAGATATGCTCTCTCTGTTTCTAGCATCCTTGTTCTACAAAGGAACTACAGATCAGAAAAAGTAAATTACAAAAGCTAAAGATAACCTAAAGTCTAATAATAATCCTTATACTGAGAAAACAGCATGACTGTAAAGCTTGTTTAGTATTAACTTTACTAACATATAGGATGCTGCAGCTTTTACTGAGCTGGAACAGTGAGGTGCATATGCTGATGGAAATACATTATTCTGAGTGATAGGAAAAAAAATGTGAAAGCTACAAAGAGAACTTATACTGCAGTGAAACCATATGATAAAATGGCAGCTGAAATCCAATGTCAATAAACATAAAATAATGCACGTAGGAAAAAAAATCAACCAGCTTTAATTATAGATGCACAGGAGTATAGCTATTATCATCTCAGAGAGAGATCTGGGAATCAAACTAGAAATGTTTCAAAAGAACTATCAACCTAGAGCTCAGCAGTTGTCAATATTGGAAGCAGAATGAAAGAAGTTTCTAAGAGAAGAACACAGAACAAAACACAAAAAAGTGCCCACCATTATGAAGCTACATTAGCCATCTCAGTTCTTTGGTTAGCAGGCATATTTATCTTATATTTTAGATAACTTATGGAATTTCCAGCTCCTCTTTGTAAACTGATGAATAATGGATGAATATCTGTGGATGGGTATGTGAGAAAAGTGCTGAAGGTTGAAGAAGTTACTTTTACAGAAGATGGCCAGAAATGAGGAAACTCTGGAGCTGCCCCAACATGACTAACTTAACTAGTTCACTAATATCTTCTTTTAGCAGACAGATTAGGACAGCTGATTGATGCTTGCATTATGGGCAAAACCTCCCACTATTCTTACCAACAGAAACGTTCAAAAGCAGCTCAGTGGAAGGCAAAAAGATGTACATTTTTGGAGATGTATTACATTATTGACTTCCCCTGTTTCACCTTCGTGGTCGAGGTTCTCCAATCCATTGGAAATATGAGAACAAAATGGGATTCTGTTCCTACCTACAGTTGAATCCATACCTGCTCCTTTTATTTCATCAGGATTCAAAGGTAATTACAGCTTTTACTCTCTTGGAAATGTGTGCTATTACCACTGCAATTATTCAGTTGCTCGGTGTTGCCTTTTGATTCATCTCATTAGCCAACCTTTAATTTTAGTTAACTTGGCTTTAATGTTCAGCTTCTTGTTCTTTTCTTCACGCTCTCCTCATCCTCTGTGTCCCTCTGCACTGCCTTTGCAATCTTGCTTATTTTTCATGAACGTATAATAGCCCAGCATCCAATAACGCTACTTAAAAACATTGTGAAAACATCATCATCTAGAAAAATATCCTGAAACTAACAGATGTAAATAAACAAATAGCAAAGGAAGAGATCTTTGGACGCTCAAAAACATTCTTAAGACATTGCTAGGACTTTCTCTGCTCTGTGTCGACTAGTTTGAAGTTCTTTACTCTTTCTTCTCTTACACATCTTCAGCTTTACTGCATATCTACACTTTACAGTGTCTTTTCTATGGTTGTATCCTCTTCACACCTTATCCCTTCAGAATCTCTTTTCATCACACATTCCTGTCATCTAACTCTACCACCTCTCAGTGGAATTTAATTCCTCTGCAGCTCTACAGAAATAGACAAAAACGGAATGAGATTTTTTGGTCTCAGATTTGTTTAGTAAGTTCTGGTCTCTTCAGGAGAGGGACAAATTACTATTCTGAGCTTCTACAGTGTTCAGCATAATGAAGGATTACAAGTGTTTGTCCTTGTGCACTAAGGCAGTCACGAGTAACAATAACAACAAGAATCTTGATAGCCATTATTTATAAATGCACTCTTTTTTTTTTTCTAACCTTACTCATTTTAACTCACCTAAGTAGTCAGAGCCTTTGCCCTGAACCCAGTCTCATTTTGCTCTACAGGATGTGACACACTTTTGGTGATGGGACAACAAAACAATGCCAGAATAATTTAGGAACACATCATTATTCTTCCTAAAAATAATTTACAAAAACTAATGCTAACAGGCTACTGAACACTATCCCAGTCCGAAGATTTTTCTGAGTCTGGGTATGGAAAGTGCTATTTTCTTCATATGTTGATGGAATGCTGATATGGCTTGTATCCAGCAGCAACACTCAATTTTCAGAAAAGATCTCTATTTGTGATTTTATCTGCAACTGTACTATTGAATGACTACTAGAAAATGGTAGCTATACAATCTACACTTGAAACAGAAATCAGTACTGCTCTACTGAAAGCGACAATAAAAACTTTGGGAGACAAAGAATCCTTATTAAACACACAAAAACATAAATATTTGGTTTCAGTAGCTACTGAATGTCTCACCAAAAACAGGAAAGGCCTTCAAAGATAGTTATGCCTTATTTTTTCTCAAAATGTCTATGCCTGTTCTTAACAAAACTCATATAAGCTGCTAGTTATCTCTACTTACTCAGCCACTCTGCCTCAGAAGCATAATGAAATTCTGGTATGAGGATAGTACGTCTTATTAATGGAAGTACTATGGACATAGATGGTTATCAAGGCTACAGATTGCCGAATGCCAGGGTCCATTTTCTAGCTAAAGCTCAACAAATCCGGGACACAAATAGCTTTGTAGAAAGCATACTCCAGAATTCTGCAGAAGCCTTTATTCACTGTTGAAATCCAAGCAGACGAGGGATAGGGTAAAGAGAAGGAAAGGAGTGTCTAACCCATTCTCATGATTAACTAAAAATTATACGGGTTTTTTTGAAATTGGTAGAATCTTTTAAAGACCATTTTAAAGACCATTCACTTGGTTTCAGCTTTACATTGTAAGAGTCTAGGATGAAAATAATCAACATCTTAATTTCAATGATAACAAGTAAGATAATATAGAATCATTTTTTCATACAGTATTGTACATGCTTACAATTAATGCTTATTAATGCACTAAGCAAGCAAGCAAAAGTATCAATGTTTTTCAAACCAGGAGTTTCAAGGTGTATTTTTTTCAAGTTAAGTTGGAAATGCTGCTTAGTAAAGTTGCAAATACCAATTTATATAATAAAATTAAATTATCATTGCTCCTCAAGTATGGGTCTTTGTATACTGTACCTTAAAAAAAGGTCCCTTGAGTCTTTTAATGGGCTTATTTTTATTTATGTGTTTATTTTATGCAATCTCTTTTTACATGACCCAACAGATTACAAACTGCCACTTGCAGCAACTCCCATGTGCAGTCCTTTTCACCTGTATGCCAAAAGCTATTCCATGTGGCTCAGTCTACAAATTACATAGTCTATATTACTCCATGAAATCTATATGAAGAGCTAGAAAAAGTTACAATATAACTTTGATGTTATTCAAGGACAGACATAACCACAACAAAGGAGAAAGAAATAACTGTATCTGAATGAAATAAGAATTCAGAAACCAACTATTGTAAACTTGGAACAGTAAGAAGCATGAGTAGGGATCTAGCATTACTGTGGCAAGGATACAGAGGTGAAGGTCACTTCCCTAGAGGAAACAAATTATCATTAATCCCACAGTTGAAAGAACATCTTTTTCTGATTTTGGTTGCTGGTTTTCATTCAAATTCATCCAGAACATTAGATCCACAGATGATCCAAGGTTTCACAGCTGTGCATACATAATGTTTTTCATATAAATCTCCCTATTCCAAATAAAAGCCTGCAGTAGATTATTTCTTTATAGAGAAAAGAACACAATTTAAAGTAATTGTCATAAAAAGTTAATAAATGGAAAGCTTTAATACAAAGAATTTCAGAACAGAAATTATTTTATAAATGAATCTGAACCCTTTTCCAAATTTCTTTCTTATGGGAAGCTCTTCACTGCATTGATTCCATTATTTTTTTTTATTATATCAATCTATCCAAAAGTGCACTGATCCAGTAAATTCAAATTCAAGGAAACAGGTTCATTAGCTTCAGTAGCATGGTTAATTTGACTAAAGAAGTAAAGTATGTGAACCTTAAATTATAAGAATCTCAAGATAGGAATCATGTCTCTCTCTGTCTGAGTAGGCTTCTTTATTAATTCTATAATGGGATCTAAACTTATGTTCATGTTCCAGATATAGTCATCAACATCTGAAAGAGAAGCAAAACCTGCTTCAAGTACAGAAACCTTTCCATAATCTTTGTTTGCACAGCGGACACAATGTCATTTTAGAATTTCCTACACAAAGAAATGGCACCACATAATTCATAATAAATTAGTTTAGCCATTGTAATAGATGAATGGCCTCTTACACTGGTTTAAACCTGACTTGAGTCCTTTGGCTTGTCCCGGAAACTACACTCATGGGTATAATTAACAGCTTAGGACAATTATAACTGATAAGTTACTTTGTACAGTACTGTCCAGTTTCTCTCTTAGAGATTTTTTTACATGAAAAGTCATCCTCAACCAGACAAGTAAATTTGCAGCAAACCCACTAACTGTTGGGGAAGAGTTTTGTGTTTTGGCCTTTAAGCTCCTGATTTATTTCTCCTAATGCCACATAATAATAGTAATACAACAGGATTTTATATTTACTATGCATTTATTCATAAAACTATTTTTATATATAAAATTATATATAAAATTAATAGAGGTAAATCTGAAAACCACCATGCAACTGTGACAAAATAAAACTTTTTGCAAAGTAAAGTACCTACAGAACTGAAGGCACCATGATACTCACCATATACATTTTGTTTCTAAATACATAGAACAAAGGGCTCTGTAATGTGCAAAGAGATTTGAAACTAGCCACACCCTATGTTATCTAGAAGAATACACCAAAATGTGCTAGATCAGTACTTGATGCTGCCAAGAAATGCAGATAATGCAGTTCATATCACTAAAGGAAGCCAGCACCAACAGAGCACCTTTTAGTGTATGAAGGTGAAATAACAAAATAATTAAGTTCTGATTTTAATCAAAATGAACAAAGGTCAGGTACTTAAAATATTCATACAGACCGAGACTTCCACCTCTGAGGTCTGACAAATGCAAAATTGCAAGCCTCTGTTCTTTTGCATACAGAGTCTAAGAATTGCTCTTCAGGAAATCTGACACTAAAAGCCTATTAGTATTTTCCTACCAGTGAAGACCTACTCCACTATTCTAAACCTAGATCCCCTCCTGCCCAAAACTGAGAGGTTAGTAGTCTTCAGCAGTTTATCTGTCTGCTGCTCACCCCCTCAATAGAGAGCTGCCAATATTCAAACTGAAATTACTATCCAAGCTGCCTGCAGTTGAATAGCTGAACTTGAGATAGAGACTGTACAAAAATACAGATTCAAAGAGACAAACAGGCACCTGCAGCAGATTATGAGGTCCTCTGAGGTTAAAGGTACAGAGAAAACCTTGGTATTATTAGGTAAAACATAGTGAATCCTTGATCCAGTTTCACAAAGTTGTACTACATTAAAATTGGGTTCCAGCTGCTTTGTGGAAACATTGTTAGCCTTATGCAGGGAAACTTTATCTACAGCTGGGCACAAACCCCATCAGGTACCACCCTCACATGACCACACAGTAAAAAGAGGGAGGACATGTCAGTGCATGCAAGTAGTTGACACTGAATCTGGCTCATATACAGTATAGGCAGGGCTATGCTGGGACCCACACTCAGTGCTTCAGACTCCTTTTCAACACTCCAAAGCTGGCATTTCCCTTGGTTTTTTTACTTGTAAATAATGATTAGATTTCCAAAACTTATGTCAAAATTGAATTATTCTGACTTAAGGCTTTTAAAGCAAGAATGCAAATACTGAACCTAGGGTAACTACTTGCTTTAAAAAAGCTGCTCAGGCTTAGTCAGTGTTCTTAGCAAATACTCAATGTTTTATGCTTCACAAAATTAAAAATTCAGTAATGCATCCAGTGCTGGAGACTGAAGTTGAAAATATCCTTGCTTCTCTTTGAAGAAGACAGCTATGTTACCAAAGACAGCCTGTTCTTAACATCTTTTAACTTGTATTACACATATCCCAGATAGTAAACTTTAAAAATAAATACATACATACATACATACATACATACATACATACATACATATATATATAAAGCTGATTATTCTCAAGGAAGACTGAGTCTTGCAAGTATATAGGACTGTTAAAGGAGATATTTAGGATCTAACCAGCAAAACAGTGATAAAGAAAAATGTTTAAAAACATTGTTGAGGTGTGGAACATCCAGCCTTTGGGCTGACTTCATTCCATACTGCCCTACCCCACTCTCTCAAACCTCATCTTTTACTCTGCTCTCTTCCAGCTCTTTCCAACCACTCTATATCAAGTAGCTCCGTGTTTCTACATCTCTTTGCTTTGCTCCAGACTAGGAGTGTCTTTCTGAAACCTCGTATTTTCATATTAACAAGGCACCACTTCAGCAATACTGCCCCACAGTTCCTCAACTGCCTTGTTGTCAGTTGTCAGTCCTGTGGCCCACACTCTGCAAGTCACTAAATCAGCAAACATTAGTGGGGAGCTATGTAGGAACACTATTGCATTGGAGGACATTTACACTGTGCAGGGCAACAAAGAGAGTTTGGACATGGGTCTGTGCAGACTGCTCTGGTGATGTACAAAACCAGTTGTCTAGTACAGTCTCAGAGACGCAGAGAACACCACCGCTGTAGCATAAAGGGACTGAACAAAGGTGACTGTGATGTGTAGTAAAGGCACTAGGCACAAAGGTAGGAAGTCTACATGCATCACAGAATGCAGAGAAACACAAAATAACTTTGGAGTATAAAATGAAGTATAGGGGAGATGACTGAATGCCTTCAAAAAAGTGCATCTGAGGTATTTTCCAATTCCCTCCATGGTAAAAAAAAGAAAAAATAAAATCTTTATTGATTGCTATGGGGAGAAAAGGTTCAGGGAAAGAAGTGGTAATTAATTGGTTGGAAGGTGAGTCTGACTCTGGAAGGTTAGTAACTGCCAGCTTATTTTATTTCTTTATGTAAGAAGATGAATTTACCATGGGAACTCACAGCATGAACAACAAACAGAGGATACTTTTTGTATGCTTTAGAAAATATGGAATGGACAAGAAAGTTCTTATCACCTAAGTGATATTAGGTGATATTATTAAGTTTTGTAATGTATCTCTCTATTTCATGTATTCTTTCCCCTTCTTGTCATATGTGCCACTCTCCCTTCAAATGAGAGTCTGTTTCACAGGAAATCACAGTTTCTCACCAAGTATCGCTTTCACTATGCTCTTTTTTTCTTGCTGACTACAATTTAGCTCTGATATTCTTTCTCTCCTCTCCTTTAAGGAGAGGGAATTCTTTCCTCCATCACTTTTAATTTCTCTCCTACCTAATCCTTAGGGTCCCACCTTGACTACTTGCATATCCTTTTCCTTCAAATTCGATTGAGGGTTAACCTTACCCTCTGAAAAAAAAGATGAGCAAGGGTAGATGTCCTCTGTGCATGCCTTTCTAGAAAGGATGTTAGAAGAAAGACTGAAACTCCCAAAGAAATACTCTAAAACAAGTGGATGGAAATTTCACACTTCCACCTCATCTGAGAGTTCAAAGGTTGAAAGTTTTTGTTCTTATTCTACTCCCCACAATTTGGATAACTAACAAAAGGAAAGATTTACATATCCTTATTTTCCTGTATAACTGCACAAACCAGGACTCAGACTGTCATTAGACTGCAAGCGCTTTCAGTCTAGGTCTGTACGTACAAATAATGCAGTAAGATACAAGCAAAAGAAGTTATGTAAATAAAAAATATATTAATACCTAAAGTTTATTTATGATATGAAAATGTCAGCTTTAACACCACAAACTTCTTTCTTCCTGTAGTATAACCTCAACCTTTAACAGTAGGAGAAACCCAGCTCCTTTGCATCACCTTAAATAGGTAGATTTCCAAGGTTCTGTCATCAAAGAGGGTATTTTCTCTGAATCAACCATGTGCAGAGCATTCTAAAAGAAGCATTCAAAAATGTCTAACTTTAATTACTGTTGTAAGTTAAAAATAAAGTGGTGTATAGCTTTAAAATGCCATTTCTAGCCATATTATAGTTTTTCTTGATTCACGTTAATGAATCATATTGGTTCTCTGTATATAGTTCTCTATGCCTAATGAGACTATTGTGGGGGAGGTGGAAGCATTCCTTGACCATGCTGGTTTCATATAGTGACAGAAGCATCATTTGGCTATAGTTTTCTCTCATCTTTTGATAGCAGAGATATTTACAACAACTCATGTCTCTGTATTCCCCTGCATTCACTGTAGACAAACATGTTGCCCTGACAGAAGCCCACCTTCACACATGAATAGTTTTGAAAGTTTCTCTTTTCCCCCTCTTCTAGGGATCACTAGAAGCTAGCATGACAAGCAGAGAGGGTAATGTAAGCATGTTACATTTTTTCCCTTAAACTGCCTCTAATCAGTGAAGACAGTGGCTTTTCCAGAAGGCAACTGGAGCAGCTGATGGCCTGAAGTGTTTACACACATTACATTCAAGCAGAAAACCTCCTCTGCTAGTCATCCTAAGTTCTCTTTAATCCTATAAGAGAGAAAAAAAGAGAAGGTTTCAGAAGGCGATTCCAATAATAACACTACATGACCTCTGACATGTCCATCTCATATCACTGTCCACAGAGGGAGCTTACAGTAACCAAACTCCTGAATTTAGGAACATCACATTGACCTATTGCCTGATATTAGTTAATGAATCAGGCTGCAATGAGATTGCTGCGATTGTTGGTAGTCCTCTGCCACAATAAATCAAGCACAGAATACTCTACCCAGTGATGCAGTGCATACTTGTGCTAATGTATAATATGTTCTCTAATATTTTGCCCAGTTCAGTTTAAAATGTCTGTAGTAATTATGCTTCTAGCCACTCCCTCAGAAAATTGTTCCACAATCTAATGTCACATAACCTCCAACCACTTTTCTATGCAGAAACTGCCATCAGAGCATGTAGATGAAAGAGGATTAGACTACATGGATGACTGCTTAGGAGCATCAAGGAACTAAAGGAAATGAAGCTGTTAACATTGATGAACTAACGTGTCCAATGAAACACCGGGAGGCTGAAGGTGTTGTCTTTCAGATGAAATGTGAAAGCAAGGCACTAAGCATTAGAAGCAATTAAGCTTCTCTCACCACTATTTGCAAAACTACCAGTGTTAACCCCTGGTTCCTGGACACCTTCCAAATCACATAATTAAATTCTACTTTCCTAATTATTTCCCTGCACTATCAGTTAGAAAGACAGACATCTCTTAAACTGAAATGTTGTATTGATGCCAGGTTTAACTTCAAAGGAGGATGCTTATGACTGGAAAGTAATTCCACTTTGGTGACTTTTTATTCATACACGGTTTAGAAAAATATTTAATCTTCAATTACATTTTATTCACACTTATCTCACATCTATTTCCCATATATATCCAAAGCACTTCCTCTCAATGGGTGGTGTATAATGCTTCAGAATCTTGTAGAAAACAATCTGCCAATTAGACACATTATTATTTAAATCTAACTCCTCTGCACCCCTTATTTGATACTCTATAAATGTTCTGAGATCATGGAAGGACATCTGCAGATCTACTTGCTACTAGGAAGTAGTTGATATATATATATATAAAAAATCATCCTGAGAAACCATAAGCCCATACTGGTTTGACTTTCAAGCTGCAATCAGTACTCACTCTCTGCTACATGACTACTAAATAATGAATTATTCTGTGTAAAATTTTAGCATTATTCAAAATCTTCATCTCCACCTTTATGCCACATCTAGTCTCAGAATCATAGAATACCTCAAATTGAAAGGGACCCTTAAGGATTATCAAGTCTAACATTATCCAGACACTCCTCTGACAGGCTTGGTGCTCCTTGGGGGAGCCTGTTCTAGTAGGCAACCACCCTCTCGGAGAAGAAGACTGTCCTAATGTGCAATCTGAACTTTCCCTGACACAGCTTAATTCCATTTATTCATGTCCTATTTCTGGTCATCAGAGAGAGAGAGAGAAGACAGAATCATCAAATCACAGATTCATAGGATCACTTAGGTTAGTCCAACTGGTAACCTAACACTGCCAAGTCTACCACTAAGAAATGTCCCTAAGCACCACAAGTACATGTTTGCAAACTATCACCAGCGATGGCGACTCAAGCGTTTCCTTGAGTAGCCTGTTCCAGTGCTTAATAACCTTTTTGGTGAAGATCTCTTCCCTAATACCCAGTCTAAACCTCTTCTCGCACAACTTGTCCTCTTGCCCTGTCCCTTGTTACTTGGGAGAAGAAACCACGTTGCTACAATCTCCTTTAAAGTAGTTGTAAAAAAGTGATAAGGTCTTCCCTTAAGCTCTGTTTATCCTGATTAAACATCCTTAGTTCCCTCAGCTGCTCCTCAAAGCACTTGTTCTCTAGATCCTTCACCAGTTTCATTGCCCTTCTCTGGACATGCTCCAGCAGCTGAATGTCATTCTTGTAGCGAGGGGCCCAAAACTGAGCAAAGTATTGAAGGTGTGGCCTCATCTGTCCCCAGTACAGGGGCATGATCACGTCCCTATTCCTGCTGGCCACACCATTTCTGATACATGCCAGGATGCTGTTGGCCATCTGGGCACAGTGCTGGCTCATATTCAGCTGGCTGTCAACAAAACAATGACCTTCCAGTGCTTGAAAGGAGCCTACAAGAAAGCTGGAGAGGGACTATTCATAACGGCTTGTGGTGACAGGACAAGGAGGAATGGATATAAACTGAAGGAGGGCAGATTTAGGCTAGACATTAGGAAGAATTTCTTCACCATGAGAGTGGTGAGACATTGGAACAGGTTGCTAAGGGAAGTTGTGGATGCCCAATCCCTGGAGGTATTTAAGGCCAGGTTGGGTGGGGACTTGAATAACCTGATCAAGTGGAATGTCCCTGCCCATGGCAGGGGGGGTTGGAACTAGATGATCTTTAAGGTCCCTTCCAACCCTAACAATTCTATCATTCTATGAAAAGAAAAAAAAAAAAATTGGAACACTTGATAAATCTACATACCATTCTTGTGCAAGGGCCGTTATAAACTTGTCAGTATCATCCCAATTCTAGTATACATTCTGCCAAAGCAAGCAGTGATCAGCAGTCAGATCAGCATGTCCCTTTCCACTGTCTCTGCTGATGAAGTTGTTGACTGCAATGAGGTTACCTCTAAGCCTTCTCCAAGCTGAACAAGCCAAATGACTCCAGGTGCTCTTTATAAGTCTTTCCCTTGAGACCTTTCACCATCTTGGTTGCCCTCCTCTGGAAACACTCTAATAGTCTGATGTTCTTCTTATAGCGAGGAGCCAAAAATTGCAACAGTGCTTGAAGTGGGACCACAGTCGTTTGAGTTTAAGTAGCAAACACTATGCTATATTAAAGTCCTTAATTGTTGTTCTTGAAAATATTACTTTAAGGTCTTTACCAATCTGCTTGTCTGGTGGTTGGTTGTTTTTTCTTATTTATTTGTTACTTTATTTTCTGTTTGGTTTGAGGCTTCTTTATTTTGCACTGTCTTCTTTTTCATGTTTTTGGTTATTCCTATTATGGATTAACAGTCAGGAGGAGAAATCTAACTTATCTCCCTGTATTTCTTACAGATAGATCAATGTTGCTATTAATGCTGAAGCTGCTGCTATGTTTGTTTTATATTGCTTACTTGTCTTGGGGTTGAACAGTGGCATTCGTCCCCGGCAACACGTCTCGAACTGAAACTGGACACTCATGGCCAGAGAAAATCAATGTATTTTATGTGATCATGTTTATAAGATTTTACCATGTTTGTGATATTATTCAGATAAGAACTATTACTCAACTTGATTGGAATGTCACATTTTGTCCTTAGGAGTTTGGAGCAGGAACTAAAGCAACTGGAGTAAAATTCAGTTCTCTGTGCATTTCTAAATGGAAAGTGACCCACAAGCTGAAAATTGTGCTAGTACCATGCACAGAAAGGAGAAGCTCATGAGACAGAAAAAACTTTACTTCCATAGTCAACAACAGAGAAAATCTACAGTTATGGAGTTGTCTAGAGGCAGCTGAATGAAAATAAAACATTGTACATGCTGTGGAGCATCTGTAAGTATAGATGCAATTGTGAATGCATATATGGGGACTGGGATGAGGAAAGGGAGGAAGGAGTTATTATTTCTTTAAATCATGTTGAAAACCAAGTTTTATATCTATTGTGCTGGTAAAGGCAAAGATCCTATCCTTCCCCCACTGCCTAAACAAAGGAATATACTTAATAATACATTAATTTTAAAATTATTTCTAGGTAGGATCAAATATAAATTATTAATATTCTAAGGGACAACATAAGATGAGCGCTCACTGGCTATTTCACAAATGAGCATATACAGTGTTTGGCACACTTCATGCCGTAACAAAAAAACACTGAGAGACTGCCAAGACTCAAGAAGGTTCACTAAAAATTAAAATAAGGGTTCGTGAGCAATGATCCAAATATTATTTATTCCATTCCTTGAAAAATATTGTAATATTGCAGTGCATTATTACCTCCTAACAATAATATATGCAGTATTAAATATGACCACTGGTTAACAAGTTCTAGGATTGCTTAAAAGCCCCAACAATAAACAAACCTGCCTTATTCTTTTGAAATTAAATTCATGATCACCATCAGAATATTCCCAGTCAAGTATTAAACATCATCTATGCATTTACTTACTATTCCATGTGGCTTCTCACTTATATAACATTAAGTATGTAAAATTAGGGATTTAATTTTCAGGATTGCTAGACATCTCCTAGACAGAAGGTCTTCTATACACACTGGCTGCTCAATTAGTTTAACTGTCCACTTTACCAGAATCTTCAAAAATGTAAGAAAGTTTTAGCCTTTTCTCTGATTCTGCAACTGAAATGTTAGTATTGACAGTGTGTTTTGACACCCAGATTCTCTTTGTAAATAGAGAAAGTAGAAAGAGAAAATGGATTTTATTATCTTTCAGACTCAAGGGAAAAGAGCAGAATTGGATTAGGACAATTTTTCCAAAATGTTCATTACAGGCAAAATATTTGCTACCACCATAATGTAATTAATAACATTTATCCAGGGTCAAATGAAATCATAAAAAGTTTGGGTTGGAAGGGACCTTTAGAGATTATCTAGCCCAACTCCCCTGCCATGGACAGTGACATTTTTCACAGATCAGTGGGCTCAATAACCCATCCAAGCCAACCTTGAAGGCTTCCAGGATGGGGCATTCACAACTTCTCCACTGTTCATGGAACAACCTGTTCCACCACACCTGTCTCATCACCTTTATCATTAAAAAATTACTCCTTATGTCCAATCTAAATCTACCTTCTCCTTGTTTAAAACCATTACACTTTGTCCTGTCACTTCAGGCTTTGGTAAAAAAGGTATCTCTGTCTTTCTTCTAAGTCCCCTTCAAGTACTGGAAGGCTGCAAGAGTCTCGCAGGAACCTTTTCATCTCCAGGATGAACAACCTCAACTCTCTCAGTGTTTCTTCACAGGAGATGTGTTACATCCTACTGATCATTTTCAAGTCCTACTCTCCTTCTAGCCTTAAATCCTCCACACTCTACAGTACACCATTTCTGATCCAGCTAAATGCCTGTATTATTTTTCAGCCTCCTTTCAATTTCATATCCATCCTAATTTGCCTTTTGGTTTCACTTGTTTTAAGTTGAAAAAATTCAAATGTAACAAAGTGAAATGTATAATGTTTATATTAAGGAAATATATGCAAATATCTGCAATAAACCCAAGATCAAATAGTATAAATCACATTTTAACAAATATTTGAAATATTCTAAACGTAAATACTAAAACTCTTAATCTGAAAATCTTTATAATCCTCCTTTTTATTTTTAATTTTTTTCCCCCCGCCTAGTATGCACATGTTACTTAGGAATGACAAAGCTCTCCAGGGATTAGGCAGTTTTGTTTCAAGTGCTTGACCTAGGATTCTATTAATGATCACTTCTGAACCCTACACCTCCCCAAAGACTCTTAGAGATAATGAGAAAAGCAAGGAATTATTGATCGAAACTAACGTTGCTTCATTTTGGGTCCCAAGTTTCTGCATTAAAATCAATCAATGTCAACTGAAAAGCATGTTAATCATAATGTATGAACAAACTGTAGTAACTAAGATGCTATAGAAAACAGTGTCATAGTGCTCACAAAATAATGAAAATGTATTAAAACTCAAAAACATTGATAACAAAGCATGACAACTTTAATTTACAACATAAATCCGAAGTCAGTTACTACAGCTATTCCACATTTAGGAATTTTGGATATCAGGGTCAGCGTCCTGAGATTTTCCATAGCACTTTGAGCACACAAAAGTAGCCAGTAATCAAATCCACAGCATAAAAATCTTTTAATCACAGAATTCAGGTAAACAAATTTCTTTAAGTATTAAAACCACTTCTCTCACACCACTTTTCTTCTAATCAAATTTTACTAATTTCTAGACAAAACTATGGTTTATTTTTGACCTACAAATATATTTTGGACATTTTATCACTGGAATCTATTCAAAGTTTAAACATTCAGCCTATTCTTCTCAGGCTACTATATTTTGTGTATATTATGAAATGTTTCGGCATAACAAATTTTATTTTCAGATAGCTACACTTCTTATTAAAGAATGCAAACCATGGATGCACATGTACATACACTGTTATCAAAGACTTTTTGTCATTTGCTTTTAAATAAGTTTAAATTAGCAAAGGTACTGGACAAAAATAGAGAATAATTGCTATCTTCTAAGCTCTCACAGGCTCCAGCTTAAAAAACTGATGAAGCTTGACTGACACACAGGGAAATTACTCTGGTGATAAACCAGATGCTCTGTCAAAACATAATATCTTACCAAAGTAATGCAACTGAGGTCATTGCTATGGAATTTGATCTCAAAAAAGGGACTAGGGAATGCTAGTTGTAAATAATAATACTATAAGTAAACATGCAGGGAAACTACTTTCATAATGTCACAAAACCTACATTCATGAATAAAAATTACATCACAACCAAGCATACCAAATATATACTATGAGTCTGTGGGGCTAGGAATGAAGTAATGAACACTAAATCAAGCTTGAAATCAGGGTGAATAATGATGCCATTTTTCCAGATATCATTAGCAATCTGCCATACTTAAAGACTGCTAGAAAAAAAAGAAGAGTAAATCAGCACTCTGTGTCATAGGGAAACATTTCAAGAAAATCTCTGTTCTTCATTCTCTGCTCAGACTAAGCCCTAAGCACAGCATTTTCATTCTTAAGAATTCCAGTTTTATCTGTCTGACATTTACTGTCTTTCATTTCTTAGGAAAAGACCTTAGCTGATGTAGCAGTGGAAATCAGAGTGGATTTTGGTAATCAACTCAGGACTTACTCTGAGCACTACGTTGACAAGTGCAATCTCAGACAATGCTTTTGAGGTTTAAGAGCCCTTAAATTACTTACTCTTTTTGCGGCAATAATTGGCACTTGCTTTTCAGAGCTCCAGGAAATATAGACCATTACTGAATTTATTCTGAGACACTTCTCTCCATTACACAATAAACAAATGGTAGCCAGGTGCAACATGATGCATTTTAAGACTGGAAAAATTACCAGCTTTGGTACTGAATCTTCAAAACACTCTCTTACCAGAAGGTATAACAAAAATATTAGGTAATGTTTTCTTGGTAGTAGACTAGCAGGTCATGCTTACTATGCCTGCTTTCTTCACAAATGACTTCTTATTAATAATTAAAGGCATAATTCTGCTACATTTATTTCAAAACTAACCTTATTAAAATCAAGATTACATAGAGATCAAAACTAAGGGAGCCAAATGTTTGGAAAGTAAGCTGTCACCAACAAAAAAAACCCCCAAACCAAAAAAACCACCTCTGCCCTGTGAGTTTTTTCCTTTTGAACACAGAAATGAAATCTCAAGTAGCATTTACATTCTTAACATCACCTAAAATAAAAATAAAAAAAATTTTCAAAAGCACACCCCATTTTCTATTTAAACAGCTCAGAGAAGGATTTACTTGTTTCTTTGGAAAATGAGTTTAATAAGAAAAAAAGAGAATGGCATGTCTGCTAGATAGAGTAATTCAGCAAGTGAAAATACCCTTCGTTATTGAAAAAGATGATGGAGTTAACATCAGAGACAAAACTAGGTTTCTCAGACATAATTTTGTGTGGAGTTCATGTTCTGTCCAGATGAAAGCATTTACTAGATGTGTTTGTAACACTTTATTCTAGAAATGAATTTAAAGAGTACAGAAAAATTCATTGCATACTCTTTAAACTATAAACCTGGTAAATTAACAGATGGATACTTGTTATCTAATGGCCAATTTATCTGCCAACTTACTTGCAAGCAGAAGATTAGAGATAAGATAAAATGTTCATTTATTCTTTCTTATATAATTGTGTTTATGGATATAAAATTATTTTTACATTTAATTAATGAATAAAACCTGCAGAACAAAGATTTGGCCTCTGTATTTTTTGTTAATTTGAGAATATGGTATGTGGTTCTAGGTATCATTAACCTTTTTGAGTTTTGATTACAAAACATCCCAAACAATGTCCAGGTAAGTAAAGTAGCATTTTTCAACTGATGAACTTATCACTCAATTTCCAAATGAGAATATTACATAAAGAATCCTCTCTGATTACACAATAACTAACCATAGATCCTGTCATCCAGTTCTCTGTTTTCATAAAATGATGATCAAGTATAGAATCTGAATATTAGTATAGAAGTATCAAATTTGAAATAGCCCTTCATTGTGAGTTCTAAATAAAACAAATAACTAAATACAAATATTTTCTATATTAAATTACCTCAAACCTTCCATACTTGAAAACTAAGATAATATAGCAATTGGAGGATATGGGGTAGTCATGTCTTCTTGGACGTATACATTCTAGTTACCTAAAGTCTCATCACCAGAGGTGTCTTAAGGCAAGAAAGAGAAACCAAGTACCACAGAGTGTTACACCTGATTGATTGTAGGCACTTTTGATGAGATAAACTGAGAAGGTGCCCTTTGCTCTCTCTTCAGTATAACTAAGGACTGGAGTTACTAGGTTATACAACTAACTTTGGATATCCAAGTTACAGCAAATAAATCTCACTATTGGCCATAATTGACTGAGGTAAAATTGTGCTAGCTCTCATCAGATGACAGGAAGCTCATATTCCTTAGAAATTTGCTAGTTTAAAATGGGAAATAGATGATTTTTTTTTAATTGTTAACAAGTTTTTTTACTAAGGTTACAACTATATGTGAAAAAATAAAATCATTCTTTTCTTAAGCAATTAAGTTTTATGATTTTACAACAAAATAGGAAAGAAGAGAATTACTGGATGTAATATCACATTACAAAAGAAACAGCTAAGAAACTGTTTTACAGAGTACCAGAAACAGTGAAAGAAAATGCAAAAATAGGATGTGCGTGATGTTCTATATTTAGCTTTGTGGGTAGGCTCTGAAATCTTTGAGCTGTCTTCTTTGATAATGACTGGTAAGACTAAATTCCGAGGCAACAGCAGGGTGTTTTTAGCCATATTTTTATTTGAGGACTCAAACCAGTCAGGATTCAAAGGCAATCTGTGAATTTATTATAGTTCTAAATGTAAGAAACTTCTTACTCTTGTTAACAGTACCTATATCAAAATATTCTGCTTCACTTCAACTATTTTCAATAGGTCTCCAATTTTATTTTTAACATGAATGCTTGCTAATAGCATTGAGCTGGCAGACCTGAAGATTGTCTCATTGTTAACATCTTATTTATCTGTAATACAGAATTTCATTTGCCTCAAAAAATGATTTCAAAGTGAAATATTTTCATACTTCCCTGTATGTCAGCATTTTTCCAGCTGCATTTGCAGTGAAACATATGGAATCATCATTTTAAGGAGAAAAGGAATGCTTGACATATGAGGTATATTCAGATACTATATTCCAACTACAGTATCAGTGAGATAAAACCTTTGAGGCTCTTCTGCAGTGTTTTTTAATGTTATAAGGAAAAAAAAACCAGCAGGGAGGAACAGAATGCGATTTCAGTACTGATACTAGTATTACAGGCAAAATATAACAGCACCATGCCCTTAACATTCAACTGTATATCAAGCCAAAACAAAAGTGAAAATTCCAATTAAAAAAAAATGTAACTGAAATATCTGTACTATTACTCAGCAATACCCTTTTGATGCATTTCAATGGTATTGCCGTTGTTAGTGACACAAATGAAAGTTTCTTCAATACAGCTTTTATTGTTTTATAACACTACCACTTTACACCACTTTTGTATTGGCAGAAACTGATTTATGAGATTGCTTCTTACCATCAACACAGGCTGGCCTTGCTCTTGTTGTACCGGCAATCTGTCCTTTTTTACATGCACAGCGAGCTGTTTGTCGGGCTATAGTCCTTCGGGGCTGACTGCTATCTCTGTCCAAAGTAACAATCTCACATGTACCTGCAGCCAGTTGACCTGGAAAAAGAACCAGCAACAGGTACCAGAGTCACTGAATGCACTACAGGCAATCTATTACAGCCAAATAGTCACGGCCCTATGTCACCACAGACACTCCACAACAAATGGGCAGCCAGCTGATGGATATAATAAAACTGAGATGACATACAATTTTTCTTTGTGGTGGACGTATGAAACCCTGCAAAATGGTTCTGTCAGGAAATTATTATTGTTCCATAAAAGCTAGAGTTACAGGTTACTGTTACTTATGGTGTCTAGGTAAAGGAACAATCTGCTTTTACAGCAGCAAAATTGAAATGGTATGCTCTTTACATACTTCCAGAAAAAAAATTATAAAGTAAACAAAAAACTTTCCCACATGTCCTTGAAAGCAATGAAGTCTTAACTGTTTTGCATGTTGTTTTTGAAAGAAAAAGTCTTTCAAGTAAGGCCATATTCAATCAGACTGTCCATCCTTTGGGTCTTGCTTCATCTAAACGGAAAGTTAATTCATTCTCTAACTGACTCATTTGAACTAGCTGGTCTTTTTCCTTTTACTAAATTTATTATGTAACCATCCTGCAAATGACTGTGAAATAACACTGCCTTGTCAGCTCAATAATATTGTTTGCTGTTTATTGACGTCAATATATATAACTTTTCTTGAACTCTAAGGAAATCCACACCACCTAATTCTGAATTTGGACTACTCTATAAGAGGCAAAACACAAAGCTGCAAAAAAATTACTCTTCTGAAAGATATTATTCTGAAATAAAATATTATAGATTGTAAATGATGCATTTCTGGTACAACAAATACTATGCCACTAGTATACCAAAATATTGCCCTTTACAAGCAAGAATGATGTTTACTGAATTTCAATGTGTAGTAAGACTGAAAAATATCCGAGCTATCACTTAACATTACATATAATTTCTGGATCTTATCATACAATAGTAAATACAATTTCTACTGGATTTTGTCTGTGTAGGCGAATACTTATAATCATTCAAATGAATATATGTAAAAATAAATCTGCAAATCACAAGATAACTATATCTTATTTTCATAAACAAATAAGATCAGAAGAAATGCATTATTGTATTTTTAAAAATGTATGCAGTTCAAAAAATATTCACATTATGCTGTTGAAATATTGACAAAGAATGAGACCCAAAAAATCACTTTTTTTTCAAAAAATACAAAAAGCATGAAACAGATATGAATAAAATTTAAGTCTAGAAGTGAAATTATATTTCTTGTATACTGCATTTTTTCCATTCAGAATAGAAATTTACATAGCACATTCTTCTCAGAAGCAGCTTATGATGCTTCCTATTGTGTGGATACTGTTTTGAAATTGTCAGAACAACAAAATATTGTCGTCTGTCACCAGATGGTACCTGGTTCACTGTTAAGTCACTAAAATCACATTTTGCTATGACTCCTACATTGCAGTGAATTACAGCATAGTAAAACTGATGATCTCAAAGATGAATATGGAAGAAGATACTCTACAAATTCATATAAATATAGGACATATGTGTTAGTTTTATATATATATATATATTTATAACTGCAGATATTATATTCACGATAGTGAACACTATCGTCATCACTCAATGGCTATTGGCGACTAGACTTAGGAGGTATGGTCAATCCTGGGCTTCTACCCCTTTACACCCACTCCATTAATAAAAACATCTTAGGATAAACATACTGATGAGAGGATTTTCCCCCTTATATGCTGTATTTCACTTTGTTTCCTCAGAAATTTTGGGTTAGAAAGCAAAGGTTTCACAGGGACAAGGAAAATCTATCTACTTTGAAACATCTTGAACAAAAGAAAAAAAATCAGTCTATTTCCCCATTACTAATATGTTTCATTGTGGGTTGCAGGAGATTTATTGCTCCCAAGGAACACAGCTGTCTTGGTAGATCATATAAAAAAAAGACATAATCAGAGGTGTGTTTATATCTTGATCCCTTAGGCATTAGAACATCATGATAAAGGTCTTGCACTGAGAAGAGAAATTTAATGGAAAACAAAGAAAATGTGAAAGTGGAAGTGTTGTGTGTGTGAGAGTGTGTGTTGTCATATTCTCCACTCTCTGTAAGTCTTTATACTATTGCTACTTTCACAAAAGACATGATACAGCACATAATCTAGGTGAATCATTATATAAAACCCCATTTCAAAGGAAAGGAACAAGTTTTACAGCACAGTGAAGGTAAGAACTATACTTTAAGAAAAAGAACAGTGAAGCTTTATGTCAAGACAATTCAAGAAAGTGAAAAACTTTCATAGATATGCAAGCACTGACTATCAGAATGCCAATACAAATCTTTCCTGGTTTTGGATCTGTACAGTTTTAGTACTCCATAGGTTCATTTTGAGCCAGCTGGGTTATTTGTGTTTTATGATTGTTTTCAGCTGTTTATTTCGCTTAGAGATGATAATTTCTTCCAGGCATAGTGACCTAATTTTTTAAATGAACTTCAAAAACTGGGATATTTAAGTTATAGCAATTGCTATACAAAGATAATGCCACACTGTCTTTCATGGGATTTTGTGCAGCTATTAAAAATAAGGGAAAATTGGAAATATTTTAAAAACATTTCATAGATTTTTAAATATCATATTTCTGTTACCATTCTTATTTCTATAGTAGAGGAAAATTAAAAGTTATTGTAATCCCACATATATGATTGTGTCACAGGGTGCAAAGATGGCAAGTATACTGAGCATTGTAACATAGTATACACCCGCTGTTACTTGGCTTCAGATGACTGTAAAGCATGGAAAGTATTAGTTAAGGTTATGGAGGCCCATCTCCAGAGACAGAGTCATCCCGTTGTAAAGCATGTGCTCTCTATCTCTCATTAAGTAAAGGATAAGTCTACAGGAGTACCTTATGTATATGTCATATATGCTGCTTTTGCTTTTTAACAATTTCATCTAGAAGTGTAAGTGACAAAATGATGGTACAAAAGAAATGTACTTCTTGTAACTATGGAGTTTCAAGTATTAGGACACCTTTCATTTTCAGGGAAGCTGACATAGTGATCCTTTTCAAAGCCACTTTCTACCCCCCTCCTACACACAGAGAAGAAATCTCAAGGCAGCAATGACTGGGGTTTCACTGGAGCTCTCCTAGTTGAGATATTAAGAGCCACAGTCTGTGAAACAGTCATAAACACTTCACATATTCAGTAGATTGCATTTACGTACTTGTAGTACAAAATAATATACCACCTTCCAACCTGAGTGGAATAATCTTGGGAAGAAACAAAAAGGCAAGGATCATTAGAGAATTTTGATTCATTCAAGCCTTGTCTGAAAGTACTTCTTCCAAGAAAAAAAATGACATTTTTTATTATTTTATAGGCCAAGCATAAAGATCATTTCAGACTTAGCATCATCCAGTTTTCCAAGTAAACGAGAAGGCATTTCTTTGCTCTTGTTATTTTTTTAGTATTTATTTTATATATCTATAAATATTTTGTATTTTATAAACAGTTATTTCATAAGTTTGTTTTAGTTATTGAGAACTCACTGGAAGTTACTTGATTCTGTGTTGCCACTATCTGGTTACCGAGCAGAGAAAAACAGACTTTCATGGAAGTCTGTAGGAATCAGTGAGTTTAGCTACATATATCTAGCAAATGGCACAGGAAATATCTCAAGGTAAAACTACTGTATTTTTAAAAGTTCTTCAGTACTTACATTCTTGAAAGAAAATAATTTGTTATTGAAATTTTAAAAGTAAATGGCATTTTTAATATGCATCACTAAGAGTCTTCTGTCGACTACAAACCATTGCTGACAGACCAACGCTTTGAAAGATCTGTAATACAATCCCCCTCAAATATTATAGCAAATATTTTCATATTACATGTAGGACACCTGGGATTATGTTTTAAACTTTCTGTGGAGAAAAATACCCCCACTCCCTAATAGGAAATAAATCTGCCTAATCCACATTGTTTACAACAAGCAAGTTACAGGTATCATAAATTTTTAATTTATGTATGCTGAAAAGCTGAAGACTTTCCTTCAAATCATTTAAAGAAATAAAATCAGTAGATGAACTCATGTTACTTATGAATTCACTGAAAATAAAACTTGATCTTTCCTGGTCTTTCCAGGGTTTTAGATTTCATGCTCATCCAGAAAATCTACTTCTGAATTATACATGCAGGCTTATATTATAGTTTCAGTGAACTATTTTTCCATGCATCACCAATTTGATGCCTAGCAACACAAGCTCTTTTAGTTCAAAATGCATCAAGTTAGATGTTATTAAAAATCTTGGCTAGAATCACATACTCTTTTGTCAGTGAACACAATGCAGGAGTTGTTTCAAAATCAGATCGTAGGAATACGTTCAGTTTTCTATTACAATATTGAAGTCTTTCTGACAACACAGCCATGCCAACTCCTGAGCAGGGCTGAATATCAACAATTCCTATTGAGATAAGGGGGAACTGAAGTACTTAGTGTTGCTCATGAGTTGCGGTTTAATGTTAACTTGAATAACAAATATTTAAACACACTTCATTTTCTTTAAAAAAAACCCCAGATATTAAAGTGTAATTTGAATTTTTTATGTTACATATCTTTCCTCAAAGAAAATGTCAAGATCTCTTACACTGAACATCAGTATTAAAATAAGAAAGAGGAACTCCAGCAAAATGTATTTAGGAAACTTATTACACTTAAAGAAACAGACCAAAATTGGCTGAGCTTCTATAACCAAATATTGGAAAAAAACTGTTCAAATGAATCAGTACAGTTTCAAAATAACTAGAAAATAAGAACATTGTTTCAATCTTAATTTTGCAATATAAGGCCATTTCAGTTTTCTGATAGAATATAGTCTTGGAAATAGACTATTCCACTTTTCTGTTGCCAAAGTCATTGGATGAGCCTGTTTAAGCTACAAAGTATACAAAGCAATTCTTCATGCTAGTACAGTTAGATAACCTGTTTAGAATACTCTATCAGTTTTTCTTGGGGGTATGATTATGTTATCAATACAAGAGAGGACCAATGGAACAAAAAACAACTAACTTGAATAAACCTAATATATTTGTGGAACCCACAGATGTCCAGGAGACCAAATATTTTGAAACTTTCCATAGAAGGATTCAGAGCAATATCTGGTGGGAATCAATGTTACCAATTGACCTCTGTAGCTTCCTAATCTTGAAAGGAGTGATTCTGGATTTTTGTGGTATGAAATAAGAGGGGTTTTTTCTCAAAATATGTGGGTTTAGTGTTCATTTTATGAAGGAAATCTCACTGTGAAACCCAGTTAAGTAAAACTTATGCATAACAAGAGAAAAACACAATGAATGCCTCCTCCTTTTAAGAGTCAGTTCAAGTATTTTCAGAGTTCCACTGCAACAAAACAGTACATTATGTCCCCTTAGTAATTACTAATCTTATTGCAATTTTCAGACTACCACTTAGCCATCTCAAGCACATAAACAGCACAGACATTAGGAGGATAGGAAAATAGCTTTCAGCCCTTCCATTCAAAAATAAGCAGTAAATTTTAATTAAGATAGATCCTACTCTTCCAAATAGTTGCACAGAAAAGAAAATAGTCTGTGGAGATTCAAGATACTTTCAGGACCAATTTTGAGATTTCATTTTTTCCCTGATAAAACTAATGCCCTAACTTATTGCATCTGCCACTGCTATTGTGCGTAATTGCTTAATATTTTGTTGTATAATTATGAATCATGACCTCTATATCTTACTATTAAAAATATAACAGAAAGAAAAAGAAATTTAAAACCAAAGTTCAGTAAAAACAAACTTCAAGATTTAAGTTTCTGAAGGTAATTATCAAACAAAATTGGTACAATAGGGAATTCCAGACCAGAAAAGGCTTGAAGACTCAAGACAGGGTTATATAAATAAATGCAGACACAAAGCATTTATGCATACGAACCTCCTTCTATATAAATTTTCCTACTTGGTGCACTCTTTTAAAAAGTAATTCATACTCTTGCCATGGTTTTGTGAGATGGCATTGTCATTTCTCAAATTCCTATACAATCTCAAGTCATAACAAACACATTTGATATGTTGAATTTTATAAAATAAGAAAGCAAGCCATGGATGAAGTACAGTGTAGAGCATGAAATTTATGTTGGGCCATGAAGTCTAAATCAAGCCTCACTGTCCCTGCCTGGCACACCCTGTCCATGGCATAGGACCCCATTCCATCCCCTAGGGCCCTCAGCCCCACCCCAGTGATGCTGCAGCTGAGTGATCTCCAGTTCCCCACAGTCCAGCCCAGTCTGGCCTTGGTCAGGGCCCAGGGAGGTGACTGGTGCTTAGGACTAGGGTTGCCCTGTGCAGTATATTCCCCAGCCCATGTCTTCTTTTGGATAGCAACCTAAAAGCAGACCTTACAAATAAGGCAGTCATATAAAGGATGTTACCAAAAATAAGTAGAAATGACAAGGTGTTTGAGCCCTTTCTCTTTAAGTAAGTTCTGCCTCTGTTTAAGTCAGTGTGAACTGCAAATCTCAGCTACACAAAGCTCCTCCAAGGAGGACCTGCAGCTCTGAGGGCCTCCTGTTCACTCCTCTTCCTGCAGGTTTAGTTAATTACTTCTGGAAGCCTCTATTTGTTACGAAAAGGAAATAACTGCATGCATTTTCGATTAAACGAAGCTATGCTTATTTGCATAAATTGAGAAGTTGCTGTCACTCTATTACTTTCCTAAAAATATTTAAAACTGTTGAAAAAGAAGTAAAACATTCTTCAATGCCCTTACCAGCCTCTACATGTAAAATAAAACTAGATGGTTTATAAAACAAACAGAATAGCCATGGGGGAAAAAAATGTTATTGGAGGAATGCTCATATTTCTTTTGAGAAAGACAGGAATAAAAAGCACAGGTTTGTCTAAAAAGCTACTGACATTTGTTGGAGCCAGAAGCTGTATGTCGGGAAGGAACAAGTCTGTTGTGTTAGCAAAATATGTCACTGCAGGGAGCATGAAATCAGTTTGAAGGAACATGCAGATAAAGTCATATATCAGAAGTAGATAAAATGTAGCAGAAAAGGTAAACAGTAGTTTTAACTTCTATGGTTTTACTTTTTAAAAACAAACCATTTGTTATTCAGGAATGACTTGAAAACTATTTACATATGCAACACAGACATAAAAAAACATGATACAAGTGCTCTTCCTACTGGTATCAATATCTGCACTGCAAGATCATGGTCTTCAACAGCAGATTTGGGGTAAAATTTGATCCAGTAGGGGTCACATGGGAAAGGAGAACCAATATGCTGAAATTCCCTTTGTTATATCCCATCAGTATGTCTTTGCTCTTAAATTGCAGAAATAATTACTAAAACTTCTAATTACCATCCACTAGGAAGTAAGTTATAACCTATGCAACAAGAAGCATGTCATTACTTCATGCCTGTGGCAGGTTTGAAAACCTGGAGGCCAAAGTATGCAGAAGAAAACAACTGCTACCTAACAATATTCAGCCTTGTTAGCAAGCCATATGCTAAACCATACCTGTGAATGAATTAAAAATTCATATGATGGAAATTTGTTGTCATTTTTGTAGGACAAATGTGATTACACTGAGTCATCTACTGTACTCTTACCAGATCTAAAGGATTTATTTTTAATACGCCTGTTTAGTTTGACCACTGTCTGCAACTTTTTGTAAAAACCTATGAAACAAAAATACATTTTCATTTTAGTGATGACACTGTGGCTCACTGTGGGTTGTGGGTTTTATTGGTAATCTAGATGGCAGGCTTACCTTGAAAACACTAGATAACAGAGGTTTTCTAGCTGTGTCATTATTTTGCCATATTTTTTCAATGAAGGAGTCCATAAACACACTCCATACAAAACACAGTCTCTTAAGATTGTACTCTGTGGTACTGCACTTACTAAGAACATACAGGCACAACAGCTCACACATACCACCAGAAAATATAAACTTTGTAAGATGACAAAAGCAAATGCTGAAAAATTGAGTCACTCAAGTAACACAGTATCCATATCCAAGAAAGAAACAAATGTCAACAGTTTTGAATGTCTTATGACACCTAAGAAGAAATACTCCCCCCAAATAATTTATGATATTAATTAGAAATATTATAGAGAAACCCAAATAAGGGTTTGATGCTGAGAATCTTGAGCAGAGAAAGGATCCTCATAACCAAAGCTTCAACAAACAAAATCTGCTCCTCTTGGAGCACTTCTCTCACTACAGTAACTGTAAAGGAAGTTTATCATGCATAGGTTAAATTAATCTGGGTATTAGCACAAATTCTCAAATCAAGCACATCATAAGGACCAGGATAGAATAGCATGTATCTGCTGTGTTTGCTGTTTCTTCTTGCTTATCTCTTAGAGCTTCATTACAGAGCACAGAAGAAGAGTGTAATGTTCCTCAGTGGGACCTGCCTCTCTCTCTCTGTCTTTATTGCATGGAGCAATGAAGTCGTTCATTTAGGTTCTATGCTGAGCACATGGCTAGATTTAGCACACAAACCCCACTATTGCAGGTACATCAGTGGGCTTTTAGGCAATTACATTGTCCTAAAAGTTAAAAAATACAGATGTAGCATGCTAAATAAACACAACCTTTCTGTTAGATTATTACCAAACCTCAGCACAAGCAAGAGGAAGTGAACTTGACAGGCTCCTTAACTGATGGATTTGAGTGAGTTTTGATTTTAAAGGTCTGTCCAGGAACAGTACTTTATGGAAGTGTGACAGAGAAGCATGAGCCTTCTAGGTATTATTCTCAGACTTGAAGACCTGAAGAAAAGATTTTCTAGCTGCGCCAGCTTCACTGCTGCATTTTCCGTTTTTATCCATTTTACTCAAAATTACTTATGGAACAGGTGCAGGCTGAAACTAAAAGTTTTCATGGATGAAATCCATGATTTTTCTATCCTCATTTCTAGTCCTCCAAGAAGATAATCATTTATGGGACAAGATTCTATTCTGCAAAACTCAGAGGAGGGTGACAGTAAAAGAGGTTTTAAGTTGCTCACAGATATCCAAGGCTGTCAAAAGATAGCATAGTGAACAAGGACTACTATCATCCCACTTAACTTTACAAATCAGTAAAAGGCTCAAGACTAGAACACCTCTTCCTGTGTCCCATTTATTTGGAACAATGTCTTTCATTTACACAACTAAGTATTGAATCATTCTGTACTGCGTCCATTATTTAACCTCTACACCATATAGGGGAAGTTATGCCCAAAGAAGATATACCATATGTGTTCACAGCAGATGTAGAATTAATCTCAGGATTAACTAATTCAACAGAAACGTTGAAAATATTTCAAGTGTACAAACACACTCTGTGCTAGAATAGAAGCTGTGAAATTAACACAAATGAAACTATCGACAGAAGCAAAAATCCAAGGTATGTGTTCATACCACAGAAGGCAATGTGAAAAAGTCTTTAAACTGATGACCTTTTAAAAAACTTTAAATTAACCTTTTCATTATTATTATTATTCCCTCTATAACAAGGCTCGTCTTTTTTATGCACACTTATCAGTTTTACTAGTTAATAAAAAAGTTAAATTATGCTATCAATTTCCCAATGATTGCCTAATAAATAATATTTCCTTAGATCAGGGTTCTTAATAAAAAAGAACGAATATGAGGCCTGTCACTGTTTTACTCAGCACTTTGATGAACTAAGTTTACTACTGCTCATGATGCACCATCCTGAAATATGCTTCCTAAGATATAGAATAGACCGCATTTAATAGTATTCTAAACACAAAATGTGTAATTAGTTAAACATAAAAATATTTACACATACACCTACACTTCACCGAGGAATGTGTGGTACTATATGACCTTGAAGTTGAAAATGATTCGGAACGCACTGCTTCTCATTTTAATCATAAAATATAAGCAATTAGTAAGTCTGTTGTTACGATTTCATAGTCAATGGATACAATATTTTTACTTTACAATGTACGAGTTTTAGTCCAACACAGAGAAAAAATGCAAAGTAGAATCTACCTCTGTAAGAATTCCCACAGATTTCTAGGAGCATGTCATATGCAAAAAAAAGTCAGTTGAGTCTGACATTAGCTACACTTTGCATTGTTTGTTCTCACCTACTTGCTAGAACTTTTACTTGACTGTAATAAATATTTCAGCTACCTGAATGTGTTTGGTGGATGACATTATCCTCTCAAGTCTGGGATTATGTGTATCATAAACCACCATAAACTATATTCCATTTTATATCAGCTATGTGTCTAAGAAAAAAAAACTAAGAGGATGTGAGACATGATCAGCTCCATGGGTCACACTGAAGATGCACTGACTGGTTGTTTTTTGGTACACAGGACAACATGAATGCTATCAAGTTAAAGAGGACTGAGTGTAACTAAATGCTGCTTTTCATCCAGAGGACATGCTGAAGGAGAACTGTTAACATTATGGAGAAGTATTAACATTTTCTGCCTTCTTTTTGGTGAATATACTGAAGTTGTTTAGATGAGCGATAGTGATGCTGTGTTTCTGTGGTAATGGTACATAGACAGGAGAAAGTATAAAATTCATAGACAGGAGAACAATCCCACAGGGATGAGCAAGAAAGGAGCAAAGAGAGATTTATTGAATGAATATTTGCACTCACCAGATGTAATAAAACTTAAATAATATCAAGCAATTCATGTACATATATGAGATATACATGGTCATGTTGACCACTTCTGATCTGCCCTTCTCATTTTAATTTTCCCAATGGCAATATAACAGCTTGAATGAAAACTGAGGATAAGCTGATGGGAATCAGAACAGAAAAGCTGGCAATAAATATTTCATTTAAAAAGGGTTTCTGAAAGGCCATATAACCTTTTGTCTAAACATTTCAAATCCAAAATGTATTAGGTTCAAACAAAATAAAGTTATTTTAGTTAGGTATAGGTAATCTGAATTTATACAGCAATCATTAAAGGGACAGTCATTACCACACTAAGATAAGTCAAATCATTCAGACCAAAGACTGCATAAGGTATCTCTACAGAAAATAGGCCAACAAAAGTGTGTATTACCTAAAGGGCAACTAAGGGTAGTGAACTGAATGATTAATCACAGCTGTAACTACATGTAAAATTATTTGTGTGTTTTGGTGTACATACACATGTATTTTGGTCTCACGCTGGAGAGAATAACAGCAGAGGGAGACAGTCTTTTTGCAATAAAGAGAATATCACTTAACCTCACGACAAGAGAAACATGAGGTTATATACAGGAAACAGTGTGTGTGTGTGTGTTATTAAGAGGAAGGAATTTATTAAGTAACAGTTATATGGTCTTGGTTTAAAACAGCAGAAACAAACTAGCAATCAAAAGATTAGGATTCACTTTCTGATGTTGCCATGTATCTTCTGTATTTGCTAACCATTTTGATTCCGTTAACAGGACACAGTGTTATTTTCAGTGAAACTACACCACCTTCAAACTCACAGAAGCCCAGAGCTGAATCTAGGAGAATTATATTAACCAAAATGCAGTTATTCTGATCTGCTGGAAGCTAATGAATTATTGAACTGCAAAATCTTTCTAGTCTTAAGTGAAAACAGCTGTATGTCTTCTGTACAACATAAGTCTTTGCACAATGACTAACCAAACCTTTCCATGATTCTATGATTATATGACTAATACTGCTCCCAATAACATCAATGGAAGTTTTACTATTAACTTCATAGAGAACAAATTCAACAGAATAAGGAGAAAGTCTCCCCGCTCCCAGCACCAGCCCTTTAGCAAATTTGTGTTGCATCTAAAATAACTGTGATTCTGACCAAGGACATTTGTCAGATGAATCTTTTTCTAAGTGAAAGCTCTATTTTAAGAACCATCTACTTTGTAAGACTTTATATGTACCACAAGTCAAGGCAGCAGCTCTGAACAAAGGTGCTCACGGATCAGGAAGTAGAGATTGATGCAAAGCCAAATGCATACTCTTTTGGTGTTGTACTTGGCTATGCACTGTATGAGAACTCCATGGTCTCTGTATCTTCTTTGGAATGGACTACCTCCAGACACCCCTTCCAACCTAATAATTAAATTACTCAAATAATCTACTAGTATAGACTAGTGTACACTGTGTGTATGCACCATTACACACTGTGTCTATACTCTCATACACCCAGCTGCTTGCTTGTAGCTTTGATGCTTTAGTCTCTAAAGTATGTGAATTTGGTTCACTACTTCTGTTGTAGCAATTTCCTGTAGATAGTTTCTCTTTTCTGCTGCTTCCTGATTTCATATATTAATATCAATTTGCTGTAATAGAACTCCTCTGTTGATATAAGTTTATTCCGATACCATTCCATTTAATACTCAAATATGGATACGTTCAATCAAATGAAACTAGTCACTGTTGGAAAAACAAATTCAGTGAAAGATCTGAAGACCTTAATAAGAGTAGTGTATATATAAACTACTTCTGACTATGCAAAACTCTTAAATAGAATATAAAACTATATTTATTACAGAAATAGTGTGTGTTTGTCTATATCTATATCTTAGTATCTGTATGTCTAACGTATAATATAAATTATGTGTACTTTAAAAGTCTTAGAGTATATTCCACACTCAAAAACTCCAGAGATAATAGAATACCATTTGATGACAAAACTGAATTCTGCAGTAGCATCCAAACAGAGCACGCAATTAAAGTTACTGCCTAAACAGCAAGTAGAGGCCTGTATTTTTGTGTATAAATATATATATGCACATGTATATGTGTGTTTATTTTTGTTTCATGAATGGACTAGAGATGACCTCTAGTAGGAAAGAAGAGTAAGTCATAGATGAAATATATAGTTTGCGAAAAGATGTACACACAATGCATCAAATTGGCATGTATGCATGTCTGATGTAAACCTTAGGCACAAAAATGTATTTATTGCTACTAACACACATTTTTCTATTGAGATCAGCAACACTATTCCCCATACAATATGCACAGTTGTAAATGGTATACAAACACAAAACAGTGAAAAATCAGGCCTCTGAACTGCAAGGAAGGGGAAATTTGGCTCCATTCTCAACAATGAATATTTAATAGTTCCCTGTTCCACTTAGAGCTGACAATCCTTCCTACCAATTATCCTTTTCACCAGTCCTAGTATTAAAGACAAGAATAAAAGATCTGCCTGGACTGATTGCTTAACCCTTCTCATAAACCTCTGCACAGTCACGCGAAAGCTATAAAGTCAGAACACTTTCTCTTCTTTTTTAACACAATTACATAGCTAATACATTGAATCCTCTACCACATAGTGGGAGTTTCATACTGATTACTGAATTTTTATGTATAGTCTTATACCCATAAATGCTTGCCCATATGCCCAAACACACACAGGTGTATATCATATCCTACAATATCTTGGGATAAGAATTGTCTTAAGAGTGTCTCAAGTTTTTTTTTCCATCTTTGTATTAGAAAAAATATTTGATAATAGTTACTGTGTGAATAGTACGCAAATAGGAACAAAAAAAGAAAACTCTCAAGATATCTAGGCAACCAATCCTCTCCACATTCTAACAACTCTCTTGGGTGAAGAGACTTCCTTGGAGTTGGTGAAAAATTACCCTCTTTGCCAAAGAACTGTGGTGACAAAAGAGACAGATTTTGATATTTCAGCTGTAAACACAAAGAATTAGAGCCAGTAAAACATAAAAGAAAATAATTCTATTTAACTATCTGATTAGTTTTTACCTTCCATTCTTCTAGTGGTGGACCTGTACCCAGAGACGATATAAACATTTTACTTTGCACAATATAAGAACCACAATAGAAGTGTGTAATTAGCGCTGGAAAGACATTCTCAAGGAAGTACTTTGATTTCAAAAGACTGTTGGAGTGATTGTCACTCCTGCTGTGCTTGGATTCTCTCTTGGTGTGCATAAAGTGTGAATGCAGAACGCATTATTATGAAATTCACTCATCCTTGCATTTGTGTGTTCATTGCTTTTGCCATCTTGTGGTGACCAAAAATAGAAGCCTACAGAACTGCATATAATTTACACTAGAATAATGTTGCTGCATTTTTTTAATGAATTCTTCAGTGCACATGCTGAAGCTCTACAACTCAAACCAAGCTCTTCATTTTGTGATTTATTTAACAAATGTGCATTCACTTTCCTTTTAAGTTTGAGCTTACTGAAAAATACAAATAATCGTCTAAACACATAAAACAAACACAAACATAAAATGATTTAATACCACATAAGTGTCTTCCAAAGGATTTTATCAAAATACACTATGAGATCTTTTTTAAAGGAAGTAAAATGCTTTTATTCTCTCAGCACATATAAAAGCAGTAGTTTTATAAAAGTGCTATATAGCCCAACTACAGAAAAGTATAATGTGTGATAAAAGAAACTGCATTTGGATTTCATAAACCAGTCAATAATTATTTATGGAACACAGTCATTTGCAGGCTTTAGTTTGTGGTTTCTACCTTAAATTTTCAAGGAAAGCAATGAATATAACCTATCTACATCTCCTAACTTTAACTTTTAAAAGAAGTAGCACATTTTTTAGTTAGTCATCCCATGGGAGAGAAGATGAGGCCTTCTGTTGCTAAGCAAGAGTTTGCCAGTTATTTCAAGCTTTAGCTGAGTACAAGCAATAATCACTATTGCCTGAAATATATTGGAATGAAAGTACATGGGACCATTCATGACACTTCATCAGCATGCAGGAGGCAAACAGAGTGACTGCAGTGATTGAATACAGGCTCAGACTACTGGCTTTAATCTCCATCTCATTCATTCAGCCTTTACTTTTTGGCACAGCTGTATGATAAACACTCTGACATTCTTCCTTGCCCACCCTCTTTTGGAATCCCATGATTGCTGCGAGCATGTTTCTTACGTATTTAAGGTAGTCAGTCTTCCCCTCACACATCCAAGATGCAGTAAATATTTAGATATAGGTAATCTACAGGTTTACTACTGTTACTATCAAAGCACCATTATTTTACAGAAGAGGAAGTAAGTCCTGTTCATTTTGCCTCTACAAGCATCTTAAAACAAAATACAGTAAATTTATGATTAATAATAATTCTTTCTACTACCTTCTGTGCAAAATTGCATATATATAGTGAATGTGTATTTTTATAATAAATAAAGTATAACTGGCTTACAATGGTATTACACAGAATTTTAACACTATTGCTGATGTTAAAAAAATTCTGATGTTAAAGAAATTACAGTTCATTACTGGGTTTCTGTTTCAGTTTGGTTTCATTTGTTTTTTTAAGTTTTTGTTGTCTAAACAGACTATGGTAAAGGTAACAGATTTACACATGAAAAGCCAGTAAGCAGTAGCAACCTCTGAAATTCTGCAACTTATTTTTTTCTTTTGTTCCTGTGCACTTATGTCAAAAACTAACATCTATTTTATGCTATTCCTCCCTCATGTTAAAATACCTAATATTTGGGGGGAAAATTCCTGGTCTACTTCAAAAAGTTAGACTGAATTCTTCTGTTCAGTATACCAGACTCCCTGAAAACACAAGCCTGCTACAAGAAACTAGTACAGTTTTTCACTAGCTTTTTGTATTGAAACTGTGAAACTGATGCTGTTTGATCACTGCAATGGTTGTAATTTAATTAAAAAGGTAATATTAAGTCAGAGTAAATATGATAAAGAACCTACTTCATACCTTTTGCTCTGGCTAAGATGGGAAAGCATTTGTAGTTTAGCTGATTGAAGGTACATGGCCATCTCTTAATGATCAGAGATAAGTGGAACAGAGTCCTGCACAGGGCTGGTTCTAGAGTGCCTGTTTCTGATGTAAAGTTGTCATTTGTCTTACACTAAGTTTTATCCACTGCCAAAGAGCTACAGAGTAGCCAAGATAACAAAAATAAAGAGAGAACCCCACACCCATTTCATGCAACACTCACTATCATCTCTTTCAAATAAGTAAGGAAAAATTGACAGTCTTTGAAATCAGGAGACAGCAAAACAGATCACTGAGTGAAGGAGATAGAAAAGATGAACTTTGCAGGTTCCCAGGGAGACACAGAAATATCTTTAGGATAGCCAAAGTAAATCTTTTAAATCTTTTAAAGAAAAAAATACACAATCAACTACAATGCCACCTAAAGGAAGGGATCTAGAATGAATCTCCAGAAAACGAAGCAATTTTTGCATTTTCTACTCTCTCCTTATATCTAGTTTGAACTTGCAATAAGGTCTACTAGATTTCTAAAGCATATGAAACATACTTTATTTCAGAGGTTACCAAAGGCAGTGATAGAGAAGAGGAAAACCTAAGAACCTCTTGAGCTTTTCTGTATTTAAGTGCTGCAGTTTCAGAGGTTTCTACTGCTTACTGGCTTTTCCTATGTAACTCCATTAACTTTACCATAGTTAGAAACATCCAGCACCTTCTACTTTTAAGTATTCTTATCATATTATGCACTCATAAAGAACAGTTTCTTTACCTATTTACTTCAATCAGAAAAAAAAGCCCTTAGATCTCAAAACCTGTCAATTGTGAGTGATGAAACTCTTCTAACCAGCAACAACAAAGGAATACAACACACAGATAGTAAGACAGACTAATCTTATGACCTGTATATCTTTTGGAAGACAGCAAGGATGACCCAACCTCCATTGTAGTGCAAATACACAGAATGTCAGCTACTGATTGATACCACTAAATTTATTCAACACTTCCCTACTGAGACAGTTCTAGTTTCCCTGAAAAGATTCATTGGTACTAATTGGTCAGTAATATTGAATGATGTTACTATACCAGCTCACGTTATGATTTTTTTAATTCTTTATTTAAAAACAGAGAATGTCACCACTACAAAACCACCACAAGTTTCAGAGCCCACTCCAAAGCATTCATACTTATTGCTTAATTCAAATAATTTCTTCCTAACTAAAAGCAACAGGTTTCCTTGCCAAGAAGATAGACTAAAAAAACAACAAAAAACCCCACAAATGTTCAATAGGGTGCACAACCTGATTTATTCTGATCATTCTGCTCATGACACATTTATCTCTCCAAGTAATTGTTCTATCAACTGTAGAAGTTATTTCAGATGTATTTTAACTTGTCACCTAACCAGTTCCCACCATATGGGATGTGGTAAAAGAGCTCCTGTGAAAATATGCAGCCATCCGGGTCTCAGGCTGCAGGATATGCCACAGCCCTTCCCTGGGAACAGATGGCAGTAGCGAGAACAGATGTGTGAGGTGAGACTAGGGGGATCGCCCAGGTGGATGAGCCTGACAGCAAAGCTATGAGAGAAAGAAGAAAGGTGAAGGAGCATTAGGAGTCTGAGAATGAGATAGACTGGTGGAGCCAGGCACTGTCCTTCCTGAGACAGAAACAGGAACACCCACCAGAAAAAAAGCACAGGTTGAGGGGATCCTGTATCATTCTCCCACCACGTCAAAGGCAGTAGCTTAAAGGAAAGGAGTGAATGGAGGTAACTCTGTCCTCAGGGCAGTAGGCAGACTCCTTCCTTGCCAACATTGCCTTCCCAGGTCCTCTATGAGGATCTGGAGGTGGAAGGCCAGTCAATGGATGATGTGGATGATGGTCTAGCCACACTAGAGGTCAGAATTCCTTATCACTCTCATCATGACCACCTTCATAAGGAAGATAAGACAAGTTTTATTTGTAGATGACTCCCTTCTGAGGGGAACAGAGGGTCTAATATGCCTGACAGACCCTCTTCTTAGGGAGGTATGCTCCTCTGTGGGGTCCAGGTTAAGGATATCAGTAGGAAATTTTCTGGTCCAGTCCTCAGACTATTACCCATTACTTCTCTTCCATGTGGCTGGTGATGAAACCTGTGTTTCTGAGACGTGCAGGGTACACTGGAGCATAGCTGAAATCTCATGGAGATTTACCTCATGGAGCCTCAGGGGCTCCTGAGGTATGGGAAGCCAACAGAGAAATACCAGTGAAATATCTTAAAGGGATCAAAGTGTGTTCCTCTAAGAATGTGATACGAACAACAGCCCAGCTGAAGTGCTTCTACACACGCAGCAAAGGCAAAACCCAGGAGTTAGAGCAACCATGTTGCTAGAAAGCTATGACCTGAATGCCATTACTGAAACATTGTGGGATGAATCCCATGACTGGAGTGTGACTATTGATGGCTACAAGCTGCTCATAAAGGACAGATGAGGAAGGAAGGGTGAAGACATTGCACTCAAAGTCAAGACATGGATTGAGTGTGAAGAGCTGTCTCTGAAGAACAGCCATGAGCAGGGTTAAATCCTATGGGTAAGAATCAGAGACCTAAGCAACAAAGGTCCTTGTGGTTGGTGTCTACTGCAGTCTGCCCAGTCAAGGGGACACTATTGACAAAGCCTTCTTACTCCAGCTACAGAAGGCATCACGCTCACAGGCTCTCGTCTAGCTAGAGGACTTTAACCACACCAATATCTAATGGAAAAGTAGCATGGTGAGCTGTGGGAAAACCAGGAGATTCCTGGAGTGTGTTGAAGATAGATTTCTAAGCCAGGTAATTGACAGCCCTACCAGAGGGGATACTGGGCCTGATGGTCACTAGTGCAAGAGAGGTAATCGGAGACATTGGGATTGGAGGCACTCTGGGCAGCAGGGATCACACACTGGTAGAGTCTTGAGGGCCTGTCTTCATCAGTGACATAGGCAGTGCACCTTTGGCTAGTTTACAGATAACACCAAGCTGAGTGGTGTTGTTGACATGCTTGATGGGATGCTATCCAGAAGGACCTGGACAAGCAGGAGAACTGGGCTCAAGTGAACCTCATGATGTTCAACAAGGCCAAGTGTGAGGTCCTGCATCTAGCTTTGGGCAGCCCCCAGTTACGACACAGGCTGGGGGATGAAGAGATTGAGAGCAGCTGTGCTGAGAAGGGCTTAAGGGTACTGGTGGATAAAAAGCTGGACAGGAGCCAGCAACGCACTTGCAGCCCAGAAGGCTCTGTCTTGAGCTGCATCAAAACAAGCACGGCCAGGAGGTCAAGGAAAGTGATTCTCCCCCTCTACTCCCTTTCAGTGAGACCTCACCTGGAGTACTCTGTCCAGCTCTGAAGCCCTCAGCACAAGACACAGACACGATGGAGGGCGACCCAGTGGCCACAAAAATGATCAGAGGCATGGAACACCTCTCCTATGAAACAAGGCTGAGAGAGTTTGGGTTGTTCAGCCTGGAGAACAGGAGGCTCCAGGGAAACCTTACTGTGACTTTCCAGTACTTAAAAGTTCTTATAAGTTCTTATAGGAAAGATGAGGACAGACTTTGAGTAGGCCTGTTGAAACAGGAAAAGGGACAACGGTTTCAAAGTAACAGAGGGAAGATTTAGACTACATATAAGGCTTTTTTTTTTTAAATAATGATAGAGTGGTGAAACATCAGAACAAGTTGCCCAGAGAGGTCATAGATGTCTTGTCCCTGGAAACATTCATGGTCAAGTGGGAGGGGGCTTTGAACAGCTTGATTTAGTTGAAGATGTCCGTGTTTACTGCAGAGGGGCTTGGACTAGATGACCTTTAACTGAAACCATTTTATGATTCTATGATTCTAACAGAATAACAGACCACAGAAAAGGAAAACTGAGAGTGACTGCAGGTAACATACCAGCTTACTGTAAATACAAATGATGAATATCACCAGAGACATTATCAGTGGCATTGTGACCTGCTTAAAAAAAAATAAAATGTCTTATTTTTTCATTCCAGCAAAGTTCCTTTTAAAACCATCAGACAAAGTAGCTTAGTCTCTTACCTTTTTTTCAATCGTACTATCATATTAAATGTAGGGCAAGAACAACCTTGCTTCCTGATGTCAGGATTTATGAATTCCCATTCACAGTGTCCGAAGATTTGCAAGACAATCATCCTGACCTTGTTTAAAAAGAAAATTACTCTGAATGAGTATAATAAAAATTTGAAGAAATGGCCTTGGAGGTGTAGTTTGAATGAAAATTTAATAGTGTCTACATCTTGCCTTGTACCTTATGAGGAGGCGTGAAGCACATCATATATGGTATTTTGCATTTGCTCCTTTCAATCCCTACACAAGTTGCTTACACAAAGTAACTAATAAAAATTGCCTGAATGAGTCATTATTCCTTTCATCATTCATTTTTTTCTGTCAAATCCATAAATAATATATTAAGACAACAGAACAGTAAGACAGCATAATGGTGGGTAAATTTAAAATTTCCATTATAAGACTTCATAAACAGTTGATGATTGTTAGTGTCTGAGATGTTCCTTTTGATTTTAGCTGGAAAGGTTTTTACTGTTCTACTAACAACTGAACAAATCATATTTTTGGTTTGTTTTTTTTTAATAGGTTAGCAAGATTGTGGTTTTGTTTTAAAAGATACACCTCCGCTCCACTGAAATTTAGACATATACTCTGCCTTTAAAATAAACTAACTTAAAACCAAACAGTAGCTAGTGTATTTTAGTAATTCCCCACCACCACTGAATACAATTTGGACATTTGGTCTCATTTGCCATGTCCTCTTTTTGGATGTCATGGGCCATAAACAGCATCAGTCTGAATTTCAATTGATATTGCACAGACATTTCAATGTTAATGACAGGAGAGTTATTTAGTGCCCTGAATAAATTTTAGCCAAATGTTAGACATAAAGCTAAGCAACTAGCTCAATAAAGCCACACAGCTATCAGAGGAAAATCAGATCATATAACACAATGAGATTTGCTGAGTAAGACTTCAGGGCCTAGAATGATCTGCAGCATTGCCTAGGAAGACAGCAGGGTTTTTCCACTGAACTAAGTAAGAGCTGTGTAATAGCCTGTATAAGAATACTTTATGCTTATATAAACTAGTAACAATTCAGTGAGATTTATATTGCTGACATAAATGATTAAATGTAATTTTTAACATTTTAACACATCCTTCTAATTTACATGGCCAATTATTAGAGTTAGAAAAATCAGCAAAATGGTGCAGTTTGAATGTAATTTTGTTCTCCAACTGTTTGGAGTGCTCTTGACTCCTTCAGTGTCTGACCAGATGAGGACGAGTGAAAATAAAAGTAATTTTTCCACCTCTGTAATAAAACTTCAAAATAAAAAAATATTTCAGAAGAATGTTAACCTATATTCAGCGTGTACAAGTTTAAAAACTACATACTAGGAGAAAAACTTTTAAGCAGAAGTCAGTCAGTGCCAACCTTCGCTGGAATAACCTCTGTTCTTTAGACTTCACAGCTTGACTCTTGAAAGTTCTCTGGCAAAATGTGGTTTTTCACATTTGTTAGCTAAATCAGAGATCCAAATGCAAAATATAACATTAAGGAACAGTAAGTGCATTTATGATACTCCTTGGAGAAATCAGGTACATATAAGGCAATGACTACATTACACGGAAGTATAAGCACACTCCAATGCAACTTTATAAAACTGATTTAATTAAGGACTATCAGTGTTCTCTCCTAACATCAGTGCNGATGGAGGGCGACCCAGTGGCCACAAAAATGATCAGAGGCATGGAACACCTCTCCTATGAAACAAGGCTGAGAGAGTTTGGGTTGTTCAGCCTGGAGAACAGGAGGCTCCAGGGAAACCTTACTGTGACTTTCCAGTACTTAAAAGTTCTTATAAGTTCTTATAGGAAAGATGAGGACAGACTTTGAGTAGGCCTGTTGAAACAGGAAAAGGGACAACGGTTTCAAAGTAACAGAGGGAAGATTTAGACTACATATAAGGCTTTTTTTTTTTAAATAATGATAGAGTGGTGAAACATCAGAACAAGTTGCCCAGAGAGGTCATAGATGTCTTGTCCCTGGAAACATTCATGGTCAAGTGGGAGGGGGCTTTGAACAGCTTGATTTAGTTGAAGATGTCCGTGTTTACTGCAGAGGGGCTTGGACTAGATGACCTTTAACTGAAACCATTTTATGATTCTATGATTCTAACAGAATAACAGACCACAGAAAAGGAAAACTGAGAGTGACTGCAGGTAACATACCAGCTTACTGTAAATACAAATGATGAATATCACCAGAGACATTATCAGTGGCATTGTGACCTGCTTAAAAAAAAATAAAATGTCTTATTTTTTCATTCCAGCAAAGTTCCTTTTAAAACCATCAGACAAAGTAGCTTAGTCTCTTACCTTTTTTTCAATCGTACTATCATATTAAATGTAGGGCAAGAACAACCTTGCTTCCTGATGTCAGGATTTATGAATTCCCATTCACAGTGTCCGAAGATTTGCAAGACAATCATCCTGACCTTGTTTAAAAAGAAAATTACTCTGAATGAGTATAATAAAAATTTGAAGAAATGGCCTTGGAGGTGTAGTTTGAATGAAAATTTAATAGTGTCTACATCTTGCCTTGTACCTTATGAGGAGGCGTGAAGCACATCATATATGGTATTTTGCATTTGCTCCTTTCAATCCCTACACAAGTTGCTTACACAAAGTAACTAATAAAAATTGCCTGAATGAGTCATTATTCCTTTCATCATTCATTTTTTTCTGTCAAATCCATAAATAATATATTAAGACAACAGAACAGTAAGACAGCATAATGGTGGGTAAATTTAAAATTTCCATTATAAGACTTCATAAACAGTTGATGATTGTTAGTGTCTGAGATGTTCCTTTTGATTTTAGCTGGAAAGGTTTTTACTGTTCTACTAACAACTGAACAAATCATATTTTTGGTTTGTTTTTTTTTAATAGGTTAGCAAGATTGTGGTTTTGTTTTAAAAGATACACCTCCGCTCCACTGAAATTTAGACATATACTCTGCCTTTAAAATAAACTAACTTAAAACCAAACAGTAGCTAGTGTATTTTAGTAATTCCCCACCACCACTGAATACAATTTGGACATTTGGTCTCATTTGCCATGTCCTCTTTTTGGATGTCATGGGCCATAAACAGCATCAGTCTGAATTTCAATTGATATTGCACAGACATTTCAATGTTAATGACAGGAGAGTTATTTAGTGCCCTGAATAAATTTTAGCCAAATGTTAGACATAAAGCTAAGCAACTAGCTCAATAAAGCCACACAGCTATCAGAGGAAAATCAGATCATATAACACAATGAGATTTGCTGAGTAAGACTTCAGGGCCTAGAATGATCTGCAGCATTGCCTAGGAAGACAGCAGGGTTTTTCCACTGAACTAAGTAAGAGCTGTGTAATAGCCTGTATAAGAATACTTTATGCTTATATAAACTAGTAACAATTCAGTGAGATTTATATTGCTGACATAAATGATTAAATGTAATTTTTAACATTTTAACACATCCTTCTAATTTACATGGCCAATTATTAGAGTTAGAAAAATCAGCAAAATGGTGCAGTTTGAATGTAATTTTGTTCTCCAACTGTTTGGAGTGCTCTTGACTCCTTCAGTGTCTGACCAGATGAGGACGAGTGAAAATAAAAGTAATTTTTCCACCTCTGTAATAAAACTTCAAAATAAAAAAATATTTCAGAAGAATGTTAACCTATATTCAGCGTGTACAAGTTTAAAAACTACATACTAGGAGAAAAACTTTTAAGGAGAAGTCAGTCAGTGCCAACCTTCGCTGGAATAACCTCTGTTCTTTAGACTTCACAGCTTGTCTCTTGAAAGTTCTCTGGCAAAATGTGGTTTTTCACATTTGTTAGCTAAATCAGAGATCCAAATGCAAAATATAACATTAAGGAACAGTAAGTGCATTTATGATACTCCTTGGAGAAATCAGGTACATATAAGGCAATGACTACATTACACGGAAGTATAAGCACACTCCAATGCAACTTTATAAAACTGATTTAATTAAGGACTATCAGTGTTCTCTCCTAACATCAGTGCATATAACCGTTATACTGCTTTTCACAAAACTTAGCTATCCCTAGGTATCAATGAAAGAATATACATGACAACTTGGCACAGTATTTCGAACCATATACTATTACCCTAATTATTTACAACGCTGTACAAGTACAGACACAGAGGTGTGGAAATTGTCTCCTCAAGATGTGTGTTCCCTTGATTATGCAATGGAAGGCAAGTAACTTATCTGCATTTCAACCATGACACATCAAAGGAGTTCTACTGAAGAACTTAAACTAGGCGTTTCCAGGCCCTCTGGACTAATTTCTCATTGCACACTGCAAAACACTCCACAAACAATAAGTACAACTGCATAGAGGTAAATATTAAATTTCACTGTAGTGTGGTTGCACAGACTTGGTGCTGATTGTGTATCACTGATGGTCTGCAGATGAAATCTGGGGATCGTTGGTTTACATGGCCTGCCACAAAAGGCTTAGATAGAACACAGTTCCAGTTTCATGGCATTTGCCATAATGCTAAGCAATCTCTTTGCCATTGAAACAATAATCCATTACGTCATATTGCTAAGTTATTAAATCTGGTGCTCAGAGTTTCAGAAATCAGCTGATGTTGAAGAAAATTTCTGAGGCAGAGGACTGATTATTCTGCAACATTTATACATGCCTTATGAAAATAAACTATGTAAAAATACAAGGAATGATGCCTTAAGCAATCACTTTCCCACCATACTGAGACAGCCCCTGTGATAAGGATTAGATTTCCACTTGTTAAATATTGTCAAGGATTACTGAATTCTAAGGGGAAAAACTAGATTTTAGGAAAAAACTGTGCTGTGCAGTGATAGCCTTTTTAACAATGCATCTTATCAATGAATGGTACTTCCAACAACAAAGAACTACTGGCTATCCCAAATAGTAAACTCAGAAACAGCAAATACTAACATGAAGTAAGATTTTACAAAATGCATGAAGGCATTGCAGCTGTAAAGCTAACTACATCCTTTCCATTCAAACCACAAAGTACTGGCACAGACCTAATTGAGTATCCCTCTCCAAATCTCTTCAAAAATCACACAGAGACAATGAATGTCATAATTTGTTCGTTTGTAAGATAAAAGGTATATAAAATTTCACAGGTGTCAAACTTTTTTTCTTATTTTCTTCTTTCCCCCAACAGTAATTTAGTAACGTATATACATTACAGAAGTTATAAAAAAAGCTTATTTTTCAAGTCTAGACTAAATAGGTTTAATACCATTGCTACTATCCTTTAAAGCCTTTTGTAGAACAAAGCTTTAAATTACAGGTTTTAGAACAAACCTTGATCTTTTCTTAATTATGCTATGACAAAATAAATTATCATTATCATGAGGAAAAAACCATATTTTTCATGAAAGCGTTAACTGAATATGGTATATATGCCCTTAACACATAAATTAAGAATATTGTCAACAACAAGATGGGTCTTCTAGCAGCAGGTACACCACTAAATATAGTCTCCTCTTCTGAACAATACATTAGGCAAGAATATTTTGAAAACTTTATCTTTCTCCATGTTGTTTAACAATTTGCAGCAGATTTTGAAGTTTACTACAGGAAATTGATTCCATCTGGTGTAAGTCAGTGCCATCCCACTAAAAGAAAATAAGTAACAAAACCAAAAATCTGATCCTTTAAGGGGAAGCTTTAAATCCTCTGAAAATATATGTATGTGCTTCAGTATTAATCCTACCTCTGTAAAGATATGGTTTGTATCTTCTTCATCTTCTTTAAATACTTGTATTTGCATGTCAATCATTTTTGACTAGCAAAAATATTGCTTTAAAAATTCTGTTGAACTAAAAGTAAACATTTCTTTCCAACTGCATCAAATGCTTTTGTAATGATTCTGTTTAAAAAATACATAATTAGAATCTTTGGATACAATACAAATACTATTTTGGCAATTTTTCCTATTTGTTACTTACTTTTCTCTGGTAAATCTAGCACACAGCTTCTGAGGGCCTCTGGTGCATTTATTTTTGAGCTCCTACTCTCTAATTCATCTTGAAAAAAATTCCTGTTATTATTTTCCTGTCACATAAGTGTACTCCCTAGGATGATTATGCTCAGATTCAATTTGTAGGTTTTTGTTCCTCTCATTCATTCATCTTAAACATTTTCAAACTATGGAATTGTATCTTCTTAAACATGTATAATTTCATTACATTTTAAATATTACTTTGAGCTTTAACTTTTACTATGAACAGCCTAGGCAAGCAAAACAGTGAAAAGAAATATTTTTACTACAAATTTACAATGCATTAATTAATCACACGTTTGAGAAGACCAACCGTGCATCAACACAACTACATGTACAGGATTGTACAGGAGGTAGCTGAGATAATGCTCCAGTAAAGATGTTGTCAATTATTTTATTTTTATACACAAGTATATTATATTATTTTACATAATAAAATATAATATGCATTTTATATATATATATATTATTTTATACACCAGTGTCTGAACATTAAGAGATTTGAAATTTAAGGCTATTGCGGAAGACAAGATTATTTCAGTAGGAAACACAACTTCAGGCCAGTAAAGGCTCTGAGGTCTCCTATTTGAATCTACCCCCATCTTACTCAAGCTAAAAATAAAGACGGGGGAGGAGGGAGTGAAGAAGAAAAAGCCTTCAGTCCAAGAATGTTATAAATCTCAGACTCCTCTCCCAGTCGCATGATGTAAAAGAAAGGTATTATGGTTTCATAAACCAATTAAGATACACTTTACACTTTATTCTATGCAACTCTGTTTTTGAACTTGTTACTCATACAAGAAACTACTATGGTGAAAACCAAACTCTTTTTCTTCAAAAATGAAGATTAAATTGTTTTATCTACACATTACTGTTTACAAAAACAAACAGCAAACATCTGTAAATATTAATATTACATGCATTCACGTAACATCATTAGATTATTTTAAATAAAGACTAAAATGAACTGTTTGCTGTTGAATACAAAATTCAATACATGCTTTACATCTTACGGAAGTAATTAATTAAAGGGATTTATGAGGAGGAGAACAATCTTGCCCTTGCCACTTGCCTCTAAATAGTCTATTTTGAAAGGAATAAATTATTTAGGACACAACATTAAACTGTGAACCAAAGCATAATTAATCTGGATCTTGAGTTTTCTTAGCTGTAGGAAGGAGCAGGAACTGTTTAAATGCACATTCTGAACTGTGCCAGACCCTATATGGCCTACAGAGAAACTCAGAGAGTACATCTTTGAGATATATAAGTATCTTATAACAGCATTATAAAAGATCTACTGACAATCATGATTAGCTAGCACATATGCTGACCTCTTTCAGTTAACATCATTCCATTCTGCTATACATAAGATGAGACAAACTAAGCAGCCCAGAGGATGTCTTCTAACTTTGGAGGAATATTCATATTCCCTGTCTTTCTCATTTATAATCCTGTAGCAAAGTAAAAGAAAGGTTATTCACTCTTTAATTCCCGCATTCATAGTGAAGGGTCTGCATGTCCATGCTGCTTCAGAAGTACACATGGCAAATGAGTACCAGTTCCCCACTTCTCCACAGTACTAGTAATGAATCAGAACTCCACCTAGGTCTTAGGTTTAATATGTCCAAGAGGAAGGAGGAAAAAATGTGAATTTACAATCAGATAAATCACCGGAGTAAGAACTGATAAAGGTGATCTTCCTATCTCTCATGACGCTTTGTTACACAGTGGTGGCTCTAGGCAGTAGTCCCCAGAGAACATCATATATATGAACAACAATCTAGTAATACAAAGTTAAATAAGGACTGAAAAAGGTCTCCTGCAAAATCATCAGGTCTGTAAGTTTTGATGGATTTCAGAATGAAGCTCTAGGTGGCAGCTAGATGTGCAGCCTCCAAATGCTTGGGAGGAAGGCATTCTGAAGAAAACAAGACAGCTATGTTAATTTAAGGTGGCTCGAGTTCAGCAGACAAACTGCTTCCCACACAGTTAGCTATCCAGTAAGACAATCTGTTGGAACAGCTGATTTCTAGCTCACTTTGTTGTCATACGGACAAACAAGGATTCTTCCTGAAAGGCCTCATCCTGGCAATGTAAAAAGAGACAGCTTGCCTGGGGAAAGTGTAAGAAGAACTAGCACATACATTGGGGCAAAGATAGGCAGCCTTGGCTTAAATAAAATCCAATGCCTTAGTTAGAAAATAAAGGGTGTTTTCTGAGGATAACATATCACAGAAAAATGTGATTGAGAAGGGTGTAAATATGTATACACATCATATTCTTACATAAAGAATCAGCTATGAGGATCCAGATTTCTCCCTCTCTCTTGGCTGTAAAGGAATATCCTTAAGGAAAGATGACAGAGGCTAGAGTTGTCTGAAGGCTCACAGAGTTGGCCCACAATTAACCTAACAATTAGGTTAAGGTATGGACTGTTTTAAAATACTGGAGTTTTCCCTGACTGTAGGTTCGCAAGCATGTTTTGCAGGACCATTAATGTTATACAGGACCACTGAAGCTGGTCTGTCTCTGTAATTTCCTTTTGATATTCCAGTCAAAACCAGACACTTCAGGAAGAACCTCCTCCTTCACCTTTGATTTATGTTCCTGTTCGCAATGGCTCATGCAGTTTATAATTACTTAACCGTCTTTATGAGGCTAAACGCTTGGATAAGTTATTTGATGACTGATGCAGCATTCCTCAGATGTGCTAGCAGTTTGCAGTAAGTCACACAACTAGACAGAATTTAATGTTATTTTCCTTCCTCTATTGCAAATTGCAAAATACGCATTTGGTGTACATTATTTGTAGCTGAGGTCCTTCTACACCTGGACAGAAAGCCTGACACATCTCATTACTGAGACCTCTAAGACAGCAATGTATATACTGAACTTCAAGGTCAACTACAAACTCTGATCTCTGAGAGTAGCAAAGTGAAATACCCATGGGAGGAAAGAGGAATTCATCACTATTAATTTAAAAAAAAAGTAAGTGGAACCAAGGGCTGATCCCTGTATCTACTATGTTGTACACACAGGGACATCTTGCAGAGGTCTTCAGTGCCCCATCGGGGTAGGATGATTAGGCAAATAAACTATTAGGAGCTATATAGACACACACTTACATAAGCATATAACAGTCCACTGTCGTAGAAGACCATCCCTACAAATAAAAACAGAAAAAAACCCCTCCTGTTAATTTGACAATATCTTCAGTAGTTTCAGAATTCAAGCAATATATACAACTAAATAGAAAGGAGGCTGGGAAAAAGAAAGCTGAGGAAGACCATGTTCTTTCAGAATTTAGAGTCAAAACTAGAAGAACAATCAGTCTATTCACCTTGAGTTTGGGGGAGCTGGAGAAAGGATGAGAAGGTTGGGGTTATTCAGCCTGGAGAAGGCTCCAGGAAGACCTGATTGTGACCTTTCAATATTTAAAAAGGATTTACAAGAAAGATGGGGATAGACTTTTTAGTAGGGTCTGTAGCAACAGGACGAGCGGCACTGGTTTTAAACTAAAAGATGTCAGGTTTAAACCAGATACAAGGAAGAAATTTTTTTTTACAATGAAGATGTTGAAATACCAGAACAGGTTGTCTAGAGTGGTGGTAGGTGCCTCTTACCTGGAAACATTCAAGGCCAGGTGGAAGGGAGCTTTGAGCAACCTAATTGAAGATTCCTCCACTCATTGCAGGGGAGCTTGGACTAGATAAACTTTTAAGGTCCTTTCCAACTCAAACCATTCTATGATCCTATGAAATGTAAATCAAGACACTTGACATTTTTGCCAGAGTCAATTTTTCAGGAAAGAGCACTACTCCATTATTACTGCATTTGACCAGTGATTTGAGGAGCATTTTGCCCTAATACCATGTTCCTGGGGAGACTGATGACCTGAAGTTTTCCTGTAAGATCTAGGAACTGAAGCAGATCTTAACTAAATAGTAATTTCACCACATTTGTTTGCAAGTTTTCTCAGTAAATATTCCTGGTATCTGCATAATCTAAAATCCCAATACAATCTAAATGGTGGGATTCATTCAACTATAATTTCCTTTAAGGCAGAAAAAGTAATGCCTCGAAGTACAACATGTTGAGGAGTAGTAGAAAAGGTGGTAAATTTGTATGACTAGTACTTCACCTTCTACTCAATCTTAAGGTAGTTGAAAAGGTTTGAGGATGTGGTATGTACCATTCATTTCCACTAATGGGTACAAACAACTGATGTATAAGACTTAAAATGCGGTTTCTCCACAAATTTCTAAAGCAAAAAAAGTGCCTCACTCAAAAAAAACTTCTAAATGATGTTTTCCATGATTCCATCTACCACTGGAAAGTGCTTATAGTGTTTATCACCAATGACAAATTTTCCTAATAAAATTATTCTCAAGTTCCATTGTCATCAAACAACTATTTATTACTAATAAATGTATTTTAAAATGTTTCTCCTCTATATATCAGCCTAATAACCCCTGTTATTAAACAAATAACCCAAAACTCTCTCACAATTACTATTCTGTTCCATTCTTGTCACACAGACTGATGTATTCCCACAGATAATCCTAAAAATGTCACTGAAACTGGCTATTCCATAGCAATATGCAATGACATTTTTGTTTTAGAATTCCTGTCACCATAACTTATTTTTCAATTACAATTCATGGAGAATGCAGGATACTTTCCGGCTAGGAATTAGTCACATTAAAAACTGGCAAACTATGTATACCAATGACAGCTGAAGAGCCTTTGGGCCTTTTATACTACTATTTGCTATGGGATATCAATCAATAAAAATGTAATCTATAAAAGATGTGTCTGTGTTACCTTAAAACAAAGTTAAAAATAACACATCTGCCTACTATATCTGTGTTCCTTTGTCATATGACTGAGTACAGATTTGGGTACAACAGTCATTGCAATGGGATAAACCCAAGGCATCCAAGCCAAAGTTTTAAAGTATGAAGATCTACAGTAATGCAGAAAAACATTAATAATAATATGATGTTTTAAAACCAGTATGATGCTACAAAAATAGCATGATGCTATAAAAACTCATTGTTAAAGATGCCTAATAAAGTTTAGACTACAATTTCATTATATAAGCAGTAGAAGCATCTTCCCTGGGGAAATTTAAAAGAAAATATATGGTGGAAAGTGTGCTGAGAAATTATCTTTAATTTCTGCAGGGTATGATCTACTTTCAGTTACCCTGGTGTAATTGCCAAAAAACCCGCAAAAATAAAATAGAATTGCAAATTCAGATCTTTCTTTGATTCTTCAGTAGACCTCTTATAATAATAATGGCACATCATGAGGTGAAAAACTAGATATTCTTACTTTGGGACACGTTTTAACTATTAGTCACTTTACAGAAAGCAGATCCTTTAGAGATCAACAAGCATATTTACTACATTGTAGCCAAAGTAATATAAAGGCCAGTGATATAAATAGGAAGAGATTTCTAAAATGTGAAAAGAGATTTCTAAAATGTGAACTCAAATATAGAAAAGCATGTTTCGATTTTATTTTCCTGCATTGTCTTCAAACTGAGGTGAATCATTCCCTAAAAGTGATCTGGAAACTCATAAAATATGTTACTAAAATTAAATTATTTTTTAAAAAACTTCCACCAGTGAGTAGGGGGTTGGAAACTTCAAATAGAAAAGCCCAGAAGTAGAGGAACATAGACATATAGCTTTGGAGGAATCTGCATTTCACAACTGAAAAAAATAAATCTAGAACATATTTTAAAGTAAACACCAAATCAAAACAAAAAGAAAAAAGAAAGGAAAGGGTATAGATTGTGAAAACTCATATGGGAATTTAAAGTCCTACATTTGCCATTTATACTATTCCCCTGTTCCAATACACACTCTCTATTCATAATATCCATCATGCATGTGCACATGGTGACACTGTTGACAGCATTAAATATCTTGTCCAGTGTGATGCTAGCACTGGTGAGAAAACTGCACCATTACTACCATCTTCTAAACGCTAAGAAAATGTGGCATTTAAATGCTCCTCGGCAGCTTGAAAAATCTCTGCAGCAGAGATCTGGAGGCACTACAGACATGAGTCTGATGCTGTCACTGTGGGATTCTGCTTTCAAAATGGTGGGCCACAAACTCCTTACACTCTGAGTGCATAATCACTGAAAATGTAGTGATTCCATCTTGCAATCAACAATCAAGATGAGCAGTAGGACCAATAAGCAAAGGGAAAAAAATGTAAAACTGACAGGATAACTCGTGAACATTTGCTTCAGCCCTTCATGCACTGTTAAGTACCTGCGTTTCAGCACTTCTCTCAAGAGGCTGTGTGTGTCTGTGCATGTAATTACGGTATAAAACTGAAAATATGAAGACTAGATAGAATTAATAACCTTTACTAATTTTACAGTACAAATAGCAATGTAAATATCATTCAGCTCAAAATTTATGTCCAATGGTGTCCTGCAAGATCATCTATTAATTCAAGGAGTGAGTTTATTAATTTTTCTAATAGCTTGTAAAGCACAGGCGTGTGACTGCTAAGGCTGGCTTTCCAAGTCACTTTCCCTCCAACTTGAAACAATACTGTTGCATCTCCGAAAAAAAATCTATATTTGAAATAATGCACTGAACATAATTGGTTGAAAACTTAAGCCCTGTTATTGAAAAAACTTGCAGTGAAACTAGGACTCAAAAAAGTTTTACAATGCCTACTGGAACATCACTGAAGATCAGACTTCACAGTATAGTGCTCAGGGCACTTCCACTGAATGACCTGGGACTGCAGATATCTACTAAATCACACACTTACACTTGGCAACAAAATAATGCAATCTGGAATTTTGCTAGTTATCACTAATACAATACCATCACCTGCCATTTAAATATTCTCGTGACTTAATGGACACTCTTTCAATCAATCTTTCAAGCTGTCAAAGATTCTTAACTTACACTGCAGCATTTAGGTGGAAATACCAAAGAAAATCCAACAGCCAACTGAAAAACACATATAATCACAAAAGGAGAATTGAAAAGGGATTGAAGGATTTCTTTACTAATTCTCTCAATTATTTCTGCACCACATGCTTGCATATTGCAGTATGATGTGTGCGTGCCACCCATAGTAACCAAGTCTGTTCCTTAAGTTTAAACGCATGTCCCTCCCATTTAACCCAGCACACTAGTATTAAATAAATTTTGCTGCTCCTCAGTGATTCTGCATCAATAAGGCAGTATTTAATAATTTTGCACTGGGGTAAATTACTGAGTTTATTCCTATGGACAAGGCTCTTGCCTCTTTCCAAACAGTTGCTTCTCCAGGATTTATTAAGTGAAAAATAATAAATAAAACATTCATCATTGAAACTGTGTGCAACTGAGTAGATAACTAAGAGAGTTTCTCCTAAATAAGGTATAGTATGAATGGGAATATGCTACAAGAAAATACAATATGCTACAAAATTCTACAAACATGAAATTGTACAATGTTGCAATGAAGTTCCTGATGTGATGATTCAACAAATGTGAGTTAGGTAAAATATTCCTTCTGATTTTACGTTATAAAGCTAAAGAATTATTTGATCTGTTATTCCAACCACCTGCTATAAAATTCATCTAGTTAACAATGTACTGAGACCAATAATTTGTTCTTGGCAAGAGTCAAATAACTTCCTGAGAGTTATTTAGTTCTAATTTGACAACCTCATGTGATGGAAAAATCACTTGTTTCTCTTGGCAATTTGTCCCAGCGGTTAATCACCTCCCTACTGAAAGTATTTGCCATGTATTTAATTTGAATTTCTGGCTTCAACTTCTATTAACTTGCTTTGTTAAATTAAAAACCCTTTTATTACTAAGTGTTTTAGACATAGTTAGCAAACCATTTCTCAGTCACATCTGTGATAAGCTAGACATAGGCTGATGCATACAAAATTATATGTCATTTTTTCCTACCAAAAGCTCTGTATTCTTTCTTCACTCCTTTTATTTCTAATATTAAAAAGAACAGTTCTGCCACTGCCTTATACTAAGGTAAAGCAACACCACAATCATTATTTATTACTTTGTTTTACTTTTTCAAACTGCTCGTTTACTCTATTGTCTCTGTTGATGTCCCTGCTGAACTAATTTGAAGTTCCAATGAAGTAGCTTCACTTAAAGACTTACTCTGATACCTTTTACTCTTTTATTTCAAATTTTCCTCAGAAAATGTTTAGGGAGCTATTCAGCATTTGATTCTGTAATTTAAAAACTATATATGACAACAATTGGGTATGGACTAGCAGGAAATGAAACATCTTAAAAAGGTTAAAATATGCTATATTTGCATTGTCATTTTTCAACCAAATTTGTCATCTCATCAAGAAAAACAAATTCATTGCTAAATGTTAACTTCCAAGAAAACTCTGCTACTGTTTAACTGCATCTTTTTCCCTTAACTCTACCAATTAAGTCTTGTTAAACATACTGTCACCTTGCCCATAACTGACATCAAATGAATCAGTTATGAAGCTACTTCTCATTTGAAATATTCAAAAAATTAAGAGTCCTTCTGCCATCTCACTGGTGCTCTGAGATCTATTAAAAACGAAAACCACAAAGCTGGAGACAGCTTTCCTCAATCATCGAGGATTCATGGCTGCAAACTACCCATTAAAATTTTAAGACATGTATTCCTCAGATTTCATCATCTTCAAGACAAAGAGAAGACAAGGAGAAGATAAAAACAATTGCTTACATATGCTAATAACTATATTGTTAAATATAAGGCCAGGGAATGATCCATGGCCTTTAAGTTAAATGGAACAAAGTTTTGTACCAATTTTTAGGGATTTGGCTATCTCTTTCCAGAGCAATGGGTCACATTACTAATATTCAGGCCCAACCTGTCTATGGACCCATACATTGCTACTGTGACACTAAGACATAATCTGTCACCCACTGGGCGTGCAGAGGGACAGTCATTTCAAGACACCCAAATAAAATGGTTTTTTTCCTGCTGTTACACTGAGAGAAAACTGTATTTTCTACGTGTGGTCTGAAAAGACTCCTTTTCAGAGAGCAAAGTTTGTCTGGCTACAGTTAAATGATAATGTGTGTAGAAATAACTGAAAATGGCACAATTTTGTTTCCTCTGCCTGTTTGGAGTTATCTCTGAAGTAAACTAGGTTATTTCCCTCCCACCGTCAACCATAGGTCTATTTTGAAAATATCCCCTTCAAACATGGGCAAAAAGACATAAACCAGAGATGGACAAGGGACTATGCACAGCTCTGAAATTCCCTTTGTAGAGAGTATTACATATAACCTCCTAAATGACACATGTAAAGACTTGCCAAGGTGAATCAAGGAAAAAGAACACTAAAGAAAACTACGAAAACTAAAGATCTTTCTCTTCCTTTAGATAAACATCAGACCAAGTAATGAAGCACATGTTAATTCCAAACAGTTCAAAAACAGTGCACATATATACAAAAGATTTACTTCAGACCACCTTATTTACATGTTTGAAATCATACTAATGAAATGACTCTGTACATAAATAGATTTGGTGCATGCATAATATTCTACACCAAAACTTTGCCATACTAAAAAAAAATGAGAATTTGTGCACTTCTGTGCAAAAAAAAACCCCGAATAATATTTATCTATTGAAATAAAATCTGATGTTAATTAGAATAAGCACAGCTAAGGAGTAAAAACTCTATGTATGTGATTAATTTTATTATGTTTTACTAAAAATACTTCTAAAAGTATCTCCGATGAAGGATTAATTTCTATATAATTTAGGCAAGTATTAACTAAAGGAATGCTTGTTTATAATCTGAAGCGGGATGGATTATGCAGGCTACATGGCCATTTTTATCAACGTATCACAGAAGTGCTTCATGATTACAGTATTTACTGGATGTAAAATTATATCAAAAATCAACATTTCCTTCCTGTAAACTATAAAATACTATGTCTACAAATCATGTAAAGAGAAAAAAAGAAAGTTAGTGTTTATGATTATATGCCAGACTTTGTTAATCTGTCTGCTTGACCTAAATTTATTATATTGTATATAAAGCAGTTGTGTTCACCTTCATATGGAAAATGATGGAAAAGCAACTGTACAGTATGACATCTGAGTGTATCAACAATTGTTGACTGTTCACTGAGCTCTTTCACAGTTGCTCCGTATGAAAATTAAAATAATAGTTTTCTCTTACGAATCTAGCTTTGCCAGAACTAAAAAAAAAAATAAGGCACAGATGAAATTAATTTTCAATTGGATGAAAAAAATCACGACTTTCTTCTCCTTGAACAACAGTTTTTCTGAAAGAGTAGGCCACTAAGAATCCTATGTAATTGATTATGGCTTGTTGATTCACTTATAAATAATTTAGTAGCTGACTATTAAGCATGGACAGGTGATGAAAAATGTGTCCATGCTAGAAGTTTTATATTTTTAATAAACAGCCATTAGATACATTGATTGCTGCACATGGAAAAATGTAAAAGTAACTGCAGTTATGGCATAAGTACTTAAAATATACTCAGATATACAGGTTGAGGAAAGAATTCTCTATACTATCATATACCGTCTTAACACTATCAATATCTTATGTTTTTACCTCTCTTATTTATTTTGGAAACAGCTGTAATTTACTTCATAAGTAATTCACATCAGAAAGTTTCACAAACTACCAAAAGGAACTTCACAAAAAAAATCTAAGAGTTTCTTAGTAAATTGTGCTGTAGTTAACAAAAAGGCATATTTTTCTTCCAAGAGCTACTGCCCTATAGTTTTAGACAAAGCAACTTTTAATAAAAAATTTATCTACATGACCTGATAAATTTAAAAGCAATAAGTACTACCTCCTGCACTCCATTCCAACAGAATATAAGAATGTCGTATTAAATCACATATTAACAAAATAGATTTTGCTGTCTAAACCTCATTTCAAGATACTAACATTAAACTACGCAAATATGTGTTCACGTGAAGCACACTTTATACATATATAGATATATAGATAACATATATGCCTGTGGGTTAAAATCAGAGGAACCCACAAGAAGGCAGATATTGTGATGGGAGTCCATTATAGAACACCCAGCCAAGAAGAAGCAGCTTTTGAGTTCTTCTATAAACAACTCGAAGAAGTCTCAAGATCACTACCTCTTGTCCTTGTGGGAGACTTCGATCTCCCAGATGTCTGCTGGAAGTACAATACAGCAGAGAGGAAGCAGTCTAGGGGGTTCCTAGAGTGCATAGAAGACAACTTCCTCACACAACNGTGGTGAGGTGAGGCACTGGAAGAGATTGCCCAGTAATGGAGGGACCATCCTAAAAAGTGCTTAAGGCCAAGATGGATGAGAATTTGAGCAACACAATGTAGTGAAATGTGTCCTTGCCAATGGCAAGAGGGTTGGAACTAAATGATCTTTAAGGTCCCTTCCAATGCAAACCATTCTATATCTGTATGTAAATGTAATGAAAAAACATAAATATTGCCTACTTTCACAAACTCTTAATAAGGATTTTTTTTTTCTCAAATTATATACTAATAAAAAAGAGCAGCATTTAAATTGCATTTATCACAATTCTTCATAGTCATAGTTTTTTTTTTATTTATTTGGTGATGAAATCACAGACTTGGAAAGTAAGTTAGTAATAGTTACATTGTCAATTGACAATTTGAAAAGTTGTCCTTTTCCACCTACCTCTTTATTTATTCTTCTTAAAATGATGTTGTTCTTTCCAGAACAAAAGCACAAGTACTCTGTTCATCACAGGAAAAGAAGAAAAAAAATCCAAGAATAAGAACCCTAGAATTAAGAGTAATCCTGAAGCTCAGTAGAAACATACAAGGGAGTATTTACAAGAGACAGATGTACACACAGAAATACAAACACCCCCACCCCACACAGTTGCAGAAGAGGCATTTTCTTAACAATATTTTCTTCAGTCTGAGCAATAAATGCTCAGTAGTTTAAAAATTAGGTCATTTAGAGTCAACTGTTTAAAGAGATTATCATAACATTGGTACAGTAAAAATATTATCAGCAAAATGAATAATAGTAAACAAATGGTATAAACAGTGGGCAACTGACAGAGCAAGATTAGTGCACAAGCATTAATGTCATGAAATAAGCTATTTATGGAAACTCCAGTCCTTTTCTGGGTATGTATTTTGTTTGTGTTCTGGGTTATTTTATTCATTGATATCGAAAGAATGTAAGTTTATCTGAACAAAATCTTTCAAGCACTGAATCAGGACAGCTGCTCATGGGATGAGTAGGCAATAGATGAGAAGGTCACATTTTCACCCTTGGTACAGATAGTCAGGGTCTTTTCTCTATTGTTCTATTATTCAAACAAGGTGAGTAGGAATTAGATTGCTTCTTTAAAGGAAACACTAATATTCAGATTACCTTTTCAAGGCAATGTCATACTATTTTTGGAAGGGAACCGCTTTCCTAAGAGCACAAGGAAATGGCATATTTTAAGGAGCTATTTATCTAGGACCTATGGAAAAGAAAGTGCTAGGGTAATACCTACTATATTCTTCCTTTCCGAAATGCTGCAATTCCTTTTGATTTCCATTACTCTCCTTTCACTGCTGATTTAGAGGGATACAACATGGCTTCTTGTCAGAGAAGTTAATGTTATCTCTGCTTTTTGTGAAGAGTCCTTGTGCTGAAGGAGTGATGGGCAACACACCATACCGGATCTCCATGGTAATTAAGCAATGGAAATAGAAGAGGAGGTTTACGCAACCTTTAAAATCTTCCTTGAGAATAGGAGAAGTCAGTGACTCTGACTTCCATGCATATGGTCAGGACTTGCAACATAATAAGTGACAAGAAATACAGCTTTTTCCATACCTACAAAGCTTGCTCAAGTAACTGCTGACTGAGGGTGCTCTAACGCAACCTCCAGAATGTTATAACAGTAATATACAGCTAGTATAAAATGATACTACACTAAAAAGCCAGGATTATTTTATGAAGAAAAAATGTTCTACGAACTCAACACTTAATTGTCAGTGTGTTTGGGTTTTTTTACATGAAGATAAAGACAACTACTTTGGATTCTTCCAGATCTGAACATTTATGTTGATGACATAGTAACATTAATAATGAGCAGTCATATCACAACACATTTCTGAAGAAGTATTAAGCATGAAGGTTCTCTCAAAATGTTCCTGTATACTCAAAATAAGAAAGTCTGCTTGCACTGATAATTAGCAAAAGAAAAAAGAACCCAAAAAATAAACCAAGAGTATTTTAGGGAGTTAGGTGGCTAACACACGATATGAACTGGGCAATTCATGTGGGTTTTTTGTGAAAATAAACTAAATCTGAAAACATAAAGAGTTAAAGGGAAATCTACAAAAAAAATATGGAAAATACCCAACAGATGGTACATCTGAGCTGAAGGAATTACAAAAGCACGAGGAAAACCAACACCTTCTCATTTGTTTTGATATTATCCATACTCAATAGAGCTATTTATATCAACTTGAATGAAATACAAAGGGCAAATATTTTTTAAGAGATTATTCTATATCTGTTCTCAAAAATCTAAACTAAAGGAAGTAACATGCCTTTTCTGAAACCACAGAACACCACTCAAAGAATTAAAAATAAATTGCCAATGACAGTTGGCTGCATCTGAAGGAACAAATTTTGTTCATCAGGTTTGAAAACATACCGAAGTCCAGCAAAAACCACTCAAAACTCATAGTGCAGAATTGGATTATCTGTTCAGAAATCCGTCTGGTGAAGTTCACTTGTTCTGTTTTTGACACAGAAATATTAAAGGACTGTCTGAAGCAAAGGCCTTGACAAATCTATGTAATGACAACAAGAGGGGCACTAAAACCAAATACTTTAGGAAACTACAGCCATTCTTATGCTTCACTATTTATACTGATAACAATCCCTAATGAAAGTGGGTAAGAGATGACAGTGGAAATCGGTGATAATAAACACTACTACATTGTTTCACATTTGTCGCAACAGATTTTTAATATGAAATGATGTAATTATGATTTCTAAAGAAAACAGAGATCTTCATTCCTTTGCTCTTGAGAGGTTTAGTTCTTACATAATCCAAAAGCTAATAATCATAACTTTGTTGTCTCAAGTCTTCTGTGTTCCATCAATACCATGTGATGAAAAGTTGATACAAATTCAGATTTCAAAACTATGTTATTCTAAAGATAACTCTGAAACAAGTACTGTATGATGCCCTACAAACCTGAGCTGTTATTGCTGATATTTTTTTTAAGTACTGCACCACTAAAAGGTACATTCATACACCTGGTACAAAAACACGACAACAATTTAATGTCTAGACACCATAAAATATCTCTAAAACATTAGTGTGATATCACTTTCCTTTGAAATACTTAAAAAAATAAAAATACCACATGAGATAGTATCCCCGATTCTATATAATTTTTTTAAAAAGATGCTGACCAAATAAAATCTCTGTTCAGATGGATAGCAGTTATTTCCTAAAAGGATGCAGTGTTACTTGTAACAAATTGAAAATTGCTGTTGGAATCCAACTTTTAATGGAATAAAATCAGCTATTATTTTTTTTGCTCTTAAAATTTTGATTATAAGTGAAACAGGCACAAGGGACCTTGGTTAAAATGGACTCGTTGCTCTGTGTTCCTCATAAATGTTCAGTCTTGGTATTAATAGCCCTAGCAAAGTGAAGCAGAAACTATGGAGCCCTCATGTAGTCATATAATTTTGCTTACTAATATGGCAGCATTTACTGAACGGTATTAAAACAAAATATGGATATTTTTATTGTCCTCCTTGAGGCAGAAAATACTGCAGTGAAGAGGTTCGTTACTAAATATTTTACCACTGCCCAGCTGCCTTATAGGCAATTATGTTCAGTTAATGTGCATCTTCTTAATGCAAATCTTGACATACCGTTATAATCACAAACTGTCCACTCCTATGTCAGTCTGCACTTCATGATGGGTACTTTGTTGGCGTAATATAATAAACACTTCCTAATTATGTTTCAGTTCATTAAAATGAAAGCAGAGTTCAATAAAAGAAACTTGTTATTTATTTTAGCAAAGAGATAACCTTCTAGAGAAGAAGATTAAAGAAGTAATAAAAAAATGAAAAATGCACAGAATGAAACTATTCATATTGTGCCTGGTCAGTACTGAGAATCGCTTTCAGTTGGTCAATAAATTTATTATGCAAATATTCCCCATAGCGAATCAGCACCTGCAGCAATGTTGTGTTTTGGAAGAGAAGATATATGAAAAAAGAATAGCCCCAAAACACAAAGATACTTCTACAGCAGATTTCTCTTTGATACAAAGGCCATGGAGGCTGCTATGCATGAAAATCAGACAATCACAGATCTACAAAGATGTATCTGTTTGGGGAATGAGAATACTGGGAAATGACAGAAAATAAGGTATGTTTCTTATGGAGATTTCCAATCAGAATAAAATCTCTAAATTACTACTCTAGAAACCAGGAGTACATTCATGTCTCAGGTTGTGGGCAGAGTATTAACTAGTATCAACATATCTGTATCTCACTCAGCAGGGATGAAGGGGAAGGCAGTCCATGCCGCAGGAGGGATATCACGTCTCAGGAAGTATTACTGACTACCACAGCTTGAATACAGATTGTACACCATGCAACTAGCTTGACTTTTATGCCCCTTTTTTAGATGAAGGTAATTCCATTAGCTTCATACTGGCAGAGAAGAAAAGAATACATTTTTCAAGGAATAATAGGTACACTTTGGGGACAGAAATGGGACAAGAGGTTGGTCCTCAGCTTCACTGCTTCACAGTGTACAGATAGCTATTCAGCTTATGGTTACTTCACAGTGTTACTGATAGGAGAAAAGAAACCAGCCTGTAAGCAGGAAATTACTGTAATATGACGAAAACATATTTCAAAATATTCTTCCAATGGAAGACATGTCTAGTTACAGCAGTAGGAATAAAAATATTGTTGCTCCGAGAAGAGTATGTGAATTTTGTATAAGCCTTTTTACAGCAGAAAAATGCTACTTATCACATGCACTATGCAGTTCTCAAATTTTTACCCATTACCATGGACCTGTTGTATTGAATCTTTCCTAGTTTCCTCATAAATATGTTTCTAATACAGTAGACTGTAATTTTTGCAGAAGTGAAGTGGATAATATTTCAAGAGAAACAGTTCCAATTTTTGTAAGAAGATGTCAGCAAAGTTCTAGAATTAACAGATAACCTGTCTAATTCTAACTATTTAATACCCATGGAACAAAACTGAAGAAACTTAATTCTCGTAAAATATTAAGTAAAATAAAGGTGAAATTCTTCCCAACCCATTCTGACTTGACCGTAGGTGATAAGATGCAATGAGAGCTTGATTAGACTCTTTGCAGTCTGTATATAGACATGACAATTGTATTATTACTGCAGACTTCCAGTCAGTTAAGACTGATCTGAGCAGGCAAAATACAAAAGTGCACAAGAATGCAAGTTGCTGGAGAATTTAGAAAAGCCAGGTCTTGTATATTTGGCATCCTTCCTTCTACAAAGACCAAAGTTACAGCAATATTTGGTCACAGACTTGAAATCCTACTCTCCATCTGAATGTGACTCAAGTTGTGAAAGAGGTGGAAGTTTAATCATTTGAAACACAGAAAGCATCAACAGGACAAATGTATTCTTTAAAATTACACAAAACGTTGCAAATGTGTGACTGGTAGTATTTTCTGATTATATTTATTTCTATTGCATTAATTGAAAAAAAAATTACATAAGTATAAAAAAAAATCATTCTTGCTTTAGACATATCTCCTGAATGCCTATAAATGTTTGCAAGGATCTTAAACTAATGGGAAAATGATTTTTTTTAAACCTTTGTATTACCTCTATGTTAATTTTCTCTCCTTTCTTTCTTCTAAAAGAAGAGATGGGATAAATTCCCTTCACTTAATGACAGCAGCATTAAAATGGGTTTGATTCACCTTCCATTTCCAAGTTTTGTCACAGTAAATGAAACTGAAGAAAGGAGATTTCTCGCTTCTGCTGATACTTTGGTTTGTACTATGTTCTCCAAACCTGGCTTATAGAAGCAAGCAGCAGATGTCACTTCCCTTTATCATTGCATGGGGAATAGCTATTTTTGCTTTCTCATTGCAAGTTCAGAACGCAGCCAGTGCTGTAGAATGAAACAAAAGTCTGAAACACACGCTAACATTTAAATGATTCAACATTTTGTATGCTTCATTCTTCTATTATTCCGCAAGAAGGATTAGTAAAAAATGTGCTAGTCCTCTCATCCAGAAACTGAAAATGGTTCTAACAAAGCTTTCCTGGCATAAACAGAATATAAAGAAAGAAATACTGATAGTGGTTAGGCCTTCTCCAAAAAAATAAAGTTGTCTTCACACTGAAATATATCAATGTCAAGCTCTACTAGGGACCACCACACCAACACAGAAAAACTGAAAGTTATAAGGCATGCAAATAGTTGAGTTGCCCTCAACAAAGATGAGAGTAAAATCACCTGTGCTCTGCTTCTAATATATAATGTTCAAATCAATAAAGGAATTTAATGAAGGTAATATTTTAATGGGAAACTACAGGTTCAAGCAGTGTAAAAATTTACCAAGAATCATAGAATCATAGAACAACCAGGTTGGAAGAGACCCATCGGATCATTGAGTCCAACCATTCCTATCAAACACTAAACCATGCCCCTCTGCATCTCATCCACCTGTGCCTTAAACACCTCCAGGGAAGGTGAATCAACCACCTCCCTGAGCAGCTCTGCCAGTGCCCAATGACCCTTTCTGTGAAAAATCTTTCCTTAATGTCCAGCCTGAACCATCCCTGGTGGAGCTTGAGGCCATTCCCTCTTGTCCTGTCCCCTG
>WAAB01022416.1:474705-503988 GCA_013389865.1 Piaya cayana
TGGCAGCTTTCTAGACAGACTTCTCCTAGTCTGTAGCTCTGCATAGGGTTGTTGTGCCCCAAGTGCAGGATCCAGCATTTGGCCTTGTTAAACTTCATGCCATTGGATTCTGCCCAGCGGTCCAGCCTGTTCAGATCCCTTTGAAGAGCCTCCCTACCCTCCAGCAGATTGACACTTCCACCCAGTTTAGTGTCCCCAGGAGTGACTCTTAACTGCTTGAAACATTTTATAAATCCAGCAAAGCAATATCCAAGTTCAGCTTGAAATAGACATCAGACATTTTTGCTCCTTTTTTTAGCACTAGCAGGCATATATATACCCACCCCAACACACATCTTCTTTAATTGGCAAAGAAAGGAAAAACAAATGTGTAAACAATTCAAGAATAAGCTAAAGGTTCACTCAGAAAACCTTGTGAATAGAAGACAATAAAATCAATGAATATTTTCAATAATAGAGATAAAAAAATTAAAGTTTACAAGTTTGTGGAAATAATGAGGGCACCTGCTTTATAATATATTGCATAAAACCAATGAGATAACAAAATTTCCCAGTGACATGAAATGTTTTGATCTCTGTAAGCATCTTCATGTGTTGCTCACACAGGTTATGTGCCTGAAGCCTGCAGCAGAACCAATGAATATCAAAAACATTCTGCAAACCAAGGCTCAACAGGCCTAGGAAATAATTTGGTGACACCACTGAATAATCAAAGCCTAGGTTATACATCTTGAATCCTTCACGGAATAGCAGTGACGCATCCATAATTATGAAAAAAACCCAAAAATATACAACATTTGTCAGCAAATAGTTAAATTGATGAAAATCCAAACCTATGCAAGGAAATAACTTGTTTCCCAACTACATAATGCACACAAAACACCTGAGGAGAGTCTGTCTTTCTTAATGTTCTCCTGGTCTTCCACATAATACCAGGTGGTGAACAATTAGCTCTTTATATCCAGGCAGCTTTGCTGGCCAAATACAACTGCAATTGTAGCACTGCTTCCTATTGTACAGGGACAGATGTACCAAAACATCAAGCAAGTGATCTTAGTCTATGCCATACTGCAGCATTTACCAGAAAAAAAAAACCTGTGTGAATTAGTTGGCTCCCTAATGCCTTATTTTTAGTAGGATAGAAAGTGTAAATTTTAAAAACATATAACTAGCACTTTTTAAAACTCAAATTTGAATGAAATAAAAAAACTTCTGTGAAACAGCTTTCATACTCAGCTGTATCTCTAGATTACCACTTAAAAAAGACTCTAATGAACAATGTGACTCCATAGCATCAGTTTATCAACCTGTACTGAAATATACCTCAAACAGTTCCCGATGAAACAGTATTATCTACCCTAATAATTCCAAGATTTTAGATTTTAGATTTTACATCCTGAATTGAAAATAGACATTCTAATTAAAAACAAAATTTAAAAAAAAAATTAATGTGCATTGTACAAAACTATGTCAGACACTGCTATAAAGGAATTGTGTTACTAGCAGTATGCACAGAGTATGTTAAAATCTGTCATGAAGAAGGCAATTCTAGGCTTTTCAAGTTCCTTAAGAAAAGAGCTTATTCAAAATCAAATGCAATTTGGTTTTCAATTGCTTCAGTTTACTAAGCAATAGGCAAAATCAAATTTCCGTCATACAAGTCAATAAACAGCCAAAACAAAATTATTTTTTATCACAGTAGATCTAAACAGGAAGCCTCTAGTGAAAAATGTCAATCCTCTTTGTAAGTTTAAAATAATAAAATGTTTTTTTTCTTTTCTTTTAAATATAACAAACAGTTAGAGAACACAGGTATTTGAAGACTATCCCAATTCTGTCAACCAAATGCTTGTAAAGTTGCTAGTGATTTTGAGTCCATGTTTTTTTTCCTGGGCTCAAAAGCATTATGTTCTCTGCAAAACTACTGCCACTGAAAGCAGAAAACTATCACTGTGAATCTGTTCTCGAAATAAGAATCCAATAGGGCACTACTAATTTGCTAACTGTAGAATATTGTAGGCATCCCACAAACTTTAATGAGTGTAATAAACACAGAAGCACTAACAGTCAGTTAACCTAATTTTCTTTGCAAACAATGTCCAGAATAGTCTTTGTGCTATCATTTACCATAGAAAACACAAGAAAATGCTGCTGGATTTATCTGTCAGCAACATTACTTCTAAACATCACATGCTGCTCTACAGGTTTGAGAAGCAGGCCTATGAGAAACTGATGAGGTTCAACAAGGCCATGCACAAGGTCCTGCATAGGGTCAGGGCAACACCCAATAACAATACAAGCTGGAGGACGAAGAGATTGAGAGCAGCCACTCTGAGAAGGGTTTAAGGATACTGGTGGATAAAAAGCTGGACATGAGGCAGTAATGGGTGCTCACAGCTCAGAAAGCCAACTGCATCCTGCGCTGCATCAAAAGAAGCATGGCCAGTAGATCAAGGGAGATGAGTCTGTGCCTCTACCCTGCTCTGGTGAGACCTCACCTGGAGTGCTGTGTCTAGCTCTGGAGCCCTCAGCAAAAGAAAGACATGGAGTTACTGGAGAGGGTGCAGAGGAGGGCCACAAAAATGATCAGTGGGATGGAACACTTCGTCTATAAGGAAAGGCTGAGAGAATTGGGACTATTCAGCCAAGAGCAGAGAAGACTCCAAGGAGACTTTACTGTGGCCTTTCTATACTTAAAGGGGGCTTATAAGAAAGATGGGGACAGACTTCTACTATGGCCTGTTGCAACAGGACAAGGGGTAATGGTTTCAAACTAAATGAATGTAGATCTAAACTAGATATAACGAAGATTTTTTTTTTTTTTTTTTTTTACAATGAGTATGGTGAAACACTGGGATAGGTTGCCCAGACAGCTGGTAGATGCCTCATCCCTGGAAATATTTAAGGTCAGGTTGGACTGAGCTCTGAGAAACTTGATCTAGTTGAAGATGGCCCTGCTTATTGCAGGAGGGCTTCAACTAGATGACCTTTAATATTCTCTTCCAACCCAAACAATTCTATGATTCTATGATACCTTGACAGACATAGACAAATCCTAGGCAAATGTCCTTTACCTGGGCAGAAATAACTCCATGCAGTATTACAGATGAGAGGCTAATTGCATAGAAAGCATCTTAACAGAAAAAGATGTGGGTCCTGGTGGACAACAAAATGAATGTGAGTCAGCAGTGTGCCCTTGAAGCAAAGAATGCCTCCAGCCTCCTGAGCTTTATTAGTAAGTCTGTAGCCAGCAAACACCAAAAATGATCCTTCCACTCTACTATTTGTGAGACTGCATCTGGAGCGCTGAGCCCAGTTTTGGGCTCCCCAGTACAATAAAGACGTGGATGTACTGGAACTAGTTCACCATGGGTCACAGAGCCAGAGCACAGGACCTTCCAGAGGATGCTGAGAAAGCTGCATCTGTTCAGCCTGGCAAAGTGAAGACTTGGAAGACCTTTTGGATGTCTACAACTACCAAAATGGAGGATACTGAAAAGGTTGAGCTGGATGCTTCTTGATAGTGCACAGCAATAGGATAATAGCTAATGGACTTGGGAAGTTCCAATTATATACAAGAGGGGAAATATTAACCGGCAAGTTGTCAAACAATGGAACAGAGACCCAGAGATGCCATGGGAACTCCATGCCTAGAAATGCCCAAATTCTGGATGTGGTCCTGAGTGGCACCCTGCTTCAACTGCACCAGCTGCACAAGCAGCTGGACTAGACAGTATATAGAGATTCCTTCCAAACTACACAATTCTATTTTAGGACCATTTTTAGTTTTATAGTGCTCAACATCACCTCTCAGTAGTCTGGTATTAAGTTTATTTGCAGTATATTAACCAAACAATTATTTTTCATGAGATTTTTCTTAATAAATCCTGTCCCAAATGATAAGAGCAGTCCAAAAAAAGGCATAATGCTTTAAGAAATAGCCTGGGTATCTCTCATGATGCAGTAACGAAACTGTTTAATTGAATCTTAATTTTTAGCCAGAATAGATTTTAATCATAAAGTCAGCACTGTAAGTAGTTATCCAAAATATAATACTGCTTATAATCTCAAACAGCCATAAAAAGGCAATACATAACATATTTGTAAGTCTGATAAAGAAGGAAGCTACCTGGTTTCCAAATATGTTTTATTTGTAGATGTTACAAATCATCTTATGAACTCCCAGATACTATTGATGTTTTACAGCTGAGTTGTCCAATTAACTACATTCATTCTTCATAAAAGAACTTTTCCTTTCTTTCTTGTTCCTAAATATGTTTTTTAGAGTTTGGGGTTTTTTTCTGTTAATTAATATCAATCTCCATGTATTTTACCAGATTGGTTGCAAGAAACCTAAAAGAACAAAGTATTTGTGTTTGATATACGGTATATCATACTAAAGAAGTGAAAATTTCTGCAAAAATAACTCTCACAGTGACTCAGCAGAAAGATTAAGGAACAATAGGTGGATTTGTTCTCATTTATTTGCAATATCTGGCCCTTCAGAAAAAAAAAAATTGGAAGAAAGACTAGAATTAGTAACAGAAGCCCAGGACCAAATCCAATAATCCTGAGTGACCAAGGAAAGGTTGGTCAAAGGAATTTGACAGAACTAACTAGTCATTAAGCAAAGTTTTGATATATGTTTATATAATTAAAAAAAAAAAGATGCAAAGATACATTTGAACTAGGTACAGTTTAGCCAGAAATGTGCCCAAATGTACATGTCAAAAGGCTCTATAAGCTTCAGTTAGTGTCTTATTTGTGAGTGTAATGGTCTCTGGGCACCTAAGGCTTTACCTCTATCATGCCTACCATTAAATCCTGATCTGTGGATACCTAAGAGTTTTCTTTCCCTCATTTCTGCTGCTGCTTCAGTCAGAATGTTTCTACCTTTACAGTGATTCCTTAAGAGACTATATCTACGTTGTTCCTCCTGAACAGGAACTGAAGCCAGATCTCCCACAGTCCAAGTGAAAACCTTAATCATCAGACACTGACTCATGCTGCTTCTCACCCCATTTTGCTCCATAAATTGGCAGTCCTTGGCTGTGCCAATGAAAAATTGACTTCACATAGCTGCACGGGTGCTGGGACTTCCCACATTATACACAGCAACTAGCTGCCCCGAGAGCTTCAAGTGAACCCCTGCAAGGTGAAAAAGTAACTGAGGCCAGTAAAAGCCAGAATCTCTAAGTCAGGAAATGTGAAATCACCACCCACACTCTCACATTAACATACAGAGATCTCTTCTGATCTCAGTTCTTTAAGAGCAACAATAAGAACTAATCAGGACTTGAGAAGAAGTGTTATGGTTCCTATCAGGTTGCAGATGACAAATGGAGGAAGGTGCCATCCTGAACATCCTGTGACAAGGAGTTTCAGACAAACCAGCTGTCCTTATTGTTTCCCTCAGTCTACTTGTAGGCACTCCGAGACAGTCTAGGCAGGTGGTTATCCCTTAGACCTCATTACAAGGCACTTATTTTTTCCCCAGGAACATACAAATTGTCAAGAAATCATAAACTAGGTTTCTGAATTTAGCTACCAAAACCTTTTCCTGTATGTAAAAAATAATATTCACCAATACTCAACTATGAAATTTTATTATACATTTATTTATTTATTTACCTGGCAAGTGCCATGTCCAAAATTTGGAAAAATGTCTTCTATATACACTAACTACAGAGTTCACAAACATTTTTTTTTTTTTTGTAAAATATATGCCATCTGTTCAGTTATGAACTGCCACAATACAGGACTGTTACACAGTTTTAAAAATGGAAAGGCATAAGTGACTTCAATTTTACTCAAATGATGATCAAGATACCAAATAAAAGAAAGTTTTCCTTACCCATGTCAAACAACGAAAACACAAAACATGTATTACTATAAGCACAACACAACAGTAGGTCAGTAATTTATTTTTCATAAATTGCAACTCAGTCAATAGATGTCTCAGTAGGATCCTATAAAGTCATAACGACTGATATCCCATAATGATCTTTAACATCACAGTGCAAATTTAGAAAACATCACATAATTCCCCAAGTACAGGCTTTTAGTGGAGAGAACTCGCTACACAAGCAAGAGTCAGATGACCCAGATTCAACCTAGCACCTCCACTGACTCAGAACTTATCTGCCCAGGGAAAACAACCTATAATAGCTTCTCCTACAGACACTTTTATTCCATTAGTCCTAAAATTTCTTTGTTCAGATAATCTGGATCATTTTTATGATTTAACTGAAGACAGCAGGTAATACTTACAATGTTTAAATTGCATGTGCCAGCTTATTTTGCAACAAGTCCTGTCTGTAAACAACATTTGATGATAAGGCTCAAAATAATAGGTATATCACTTGGTGCTTTGATTTATTAAATGGATAAATGGCAATAAGTTATGTTACATAAAACAGAATAGTATTTTGAATCTGCAAATATTGAAGAACTATGTCTAAATCCTCACATAACGTCACAGATATCTAATATAGACAGGTAATTGGCAATTTTTTTCTTCATTCTTAAATGGTTAAGTAAAACACTATTTTCTGACTTCTATTCCTCAGTAACTCGGAAAACCCAAAACCATTAGCTAGTTTCAGATACAGCGGAATTTAAAGAGAGATTTCTTGAACAAGAAGGCAGAGAATTGTCTTCCCTTATGGGAAAATCAAAGAGGCTTCAATTATCTGTGTACAAAAATATTTGTTAAATTGCATGTTAGAGTGCAGTCAATTAATACACAGCATTTTAAAATTCTTTTAGTTCAGATTGCACTTATCTATTTTTACTAAGCAACTCTGTAGTGTAATTTAAATTTAAAACAATTCATAAGTGATTATAAAAAAAGTTCTTTATATAATATATGAAAAAATAGGCCATTATATCTTATTCTTTATCAAAATATAATTTTAAATCATAAAGGTGCTTAATTTCCATCTGAATGAAATGCTTTATAGCAACAGGTAGTCTTACTACATATTTATATTTGTTATGGAACTGAAATGCTTAACTATATATATGTTTCCTGGCTTCCTTGGCATTTCAGTTATCAAAACACATGCTTGTGCATACTAAAACTAAGACTACATAGTCTGAAGAGTTTATTTTAAATGGAAACTACTCCAGGAAAAAAAAAACCAAAACAAAGTAGCACTGTCTGATGGAATTAAAGCAAAATTTATCTACAACTGAATATCACAAACAAAAGAGCACTGATGGAATTATTAAGACACATATTTCTATTTAAGACTTGTTATAATCCTGCACAGAAGTTTAAATCCAAAAGCATTACATATTAAATAGGTAATTAAAACCAAGACTTGCAGGTCTTGGTTGGGATAGAGTTAGATTTCTTCATAGTATGCTGGTATGGGACAATGTTTTAGATCTATGATGAAGAGTGCTGATAATACAGGGATGACTTAGTACTGAGCACTGCTTACTCACAGACAAGGCCTTTTCCACTTCTCTCGCCCTGCCAGCGAAGAGTTTGGGGGTGAAAAAGAAGTTGGGAGGGGACACAGGTGACCAAAGTGACATGCTCAGCAATAAAAGCTGGAGGAAGAAGGACAAAACAGAAGCTATGGTGCTTATCCTCCACAGTACACATGATTAAGCCCTGCCACTGAAAAATACATGACATATAATATATATTTTCATGGAAAGGCTCATTGGGCACAGGAACAGGCTGCCCAGGGAGATGGCTGATTCACCTTCCCTGGAGGTGTTTAAGGCATGGGTAGATGAGGTCCTGAGGGGCATGTTTTAGTGATTGACTGGAATGGTTGGATTTGATGATCCAGTGGGTCTTTTCCAACTTGGTGATTCTATGATTTTATATATATATAGCATATATATAGCTGACGAAGGGGCTGGAAAACAAGTCTTATGAGAAGCGGCTAAGGGAGCTGGAGTTGTTTAGCCTGGAGAAGAGGAAGCTGAGGGGAGACCTCATTGCTCTCTACAACTACCTGAAACGAGGTTGTAGAGAGGAGGGAGCTGGCCTCTTCTCCCAAGTGACAGCGGACAAGACAAGGAGGAATGGCCTCAAGCTGCACCAGCAGAGGTTCAGACTGGATATCAGAAAGAAATGTTTCACATAAATGGTCATCAGGTACTAGAACTGGCTGCCCAGGGAGGTGGTGGAGTCACCTTCCCTGGAGGTGTTTAACAGATGGGCAGATTAGCTGCTCAGGGACATGGATTAGTGGCAGATAGGCATGGTTGGACTCAATGATCCAAGAGGTCTTTCCCAATCTGGTGATTCTATTAGATATATGATACATAATATTTGATATATGGTATATAATATATGGTATGTGATATATGATATAGCATTGCAATTTCCTAGTTACATTATTTTTAGAATTCTTCATATATTATCTCGTAATATTGAGCTTTTCTCATATTTCTTTCTCTTTTCAATACAAGTTTTTTTTAATATATTCCCAGAGTGTAGGTCTGCCTCACAGAATGGTAAATGACTTTTACTTTTACATCACGTAAAGCTTCAATCAGAGATAGTAGAGGAAAAAGGAATCAAGATACTTTTAGTAAACTGATTCTTTGTCTCTTGTTAAGATTTCATAGAATCACAGAACCCCAGGTTGGAAAAGATCTTTGCCCAACCTTACCTGTCCATTACTAAGTCACATCCCTAAGCAATTCATCTATCCCTTCTTTTAGGCAGTTGTAGACAGTGATAATGTTTCCACTCAGTCTCATCTTGTCTAGGCTAAAAAACCCCAATTCCCTCAGCTGCTCCTCACAAGACTTGTTCTCCAGCCTCTTCACCAGCTTTGTTGCTCTTCTTTAATAAGAAGTACCTACTCAATTTCCATTTAATCTAAAATATATCTAAAATATTGTCTTGCAAGTGAGTGAACAATCTTTTTATATTTGTGGACTGCTTCCAGGAAGCTACCTCCTCCCTATTCCCTTAACACTATCCTACAGACATTTTAAAAACTCATTTGTCACAACAATCTTTCCCTTCACCATCAAAATTAGATTGATCACTGTTACCATTTACTGAGAAAAAAAAAAAAAAAAAGATCTGATTTACAATAGGAAGTCTGCCTTCACTGGGATAAAATTTGTAGTCGCTCATTCTTGTTCCAGGTTTGTTTATTAAAATCCAAAACATATGAAGATTCAAGGTCTGTTTATTGCTGCATCTGTATGGCTTTGCCTGACCACAGTCCTAGTTATTCCTTGCAAAAGAGGAGGACGAGTAAAAGCAGGAGGAAGAAGAAGCTGTAATTCTGTACCAGCCTGACACTCTTTGTTCCAACATTATTTCACTTCTTTTCATGCTGCCAGATCTTCATTTCATTCATTGACTATTTTACTGGCACTATCGTTAGACCAGGCTATCAAGGCTTTAGACAGTCCCTTCAAACAGTGATGAATGCTCCTGGTATTCCATATGTTTTGTGACATTTGAGACTCCTAAGTACTGCATTTAATCAGTGCAATATGCTTCAGTGGTTCTCATCATCTCACCATCTCAAAGTCAAAAAAGCAACAAAACAACCTCCCCCCAAATCCTTTTAAATGTGATACTTTATCACAGTTGCCAGCATAAATTTTCCATTAGTGACAGCTCACTTTTTCTTCCAAACCCACATATGTACTGCTTTAAAATATTCATTCTATTTGTGGAACACACAGAATTATGCAGTGAGTTATAGTATGCGAACACGCATAGGCAGATTTGTGTGTGAATGGATTTCATTGAGTTGTGTGGAACACTCCTAACAATTCTTTTTTGTTTCATGATCCAATGGTGATATTTCATGAGTAGCTTAATAAAATCTCATTTAATTAGCTGATCAGAAGATATATTTGAGCTTTACTTAATTTATTTTACTATTCACATCAAAAGACTCCTTGCTTAACTCTCTCCATTAATGATACTTATAAATTTCAGCTCCAAAGATAGAATAGACACATTTGTTTCCAAATCAATTATTGCTGACTACTCATTAGCTCTGCAGTATTATAGTTTTTCCTGTCTTATTTCTATTCTTTAAATATATTATATAAAAATACAAGAAAATTCTAGTACTTCTAACATGAAATCTTATTTACTTGAATCTCCATGTTAGATAAAAGTTAGGCATTGTTCTGCAGAAAATATTTATTGCTGAGTTTTTAACTTTCAAAAAATCTACATAAAAGTCCCAAAGTTTTCAGAAATTACTAAAACACAAATATCATAATACTTAACAGTATTACAGTTACAAAACACTGGAAATCACATCAAGCCTAGAGCACTGTATGATGTAAAACCTGTTTCCCTATCTACAGCCACATTTGGAAGTCTCAATTCATTAAATCAAGCACTTCCCAATACTTATGGCAGGACTAAGACCATAGGAAAAAGAATAACAACACTCAGTCCCTTTATGTTGTAACTAGTGAGTTCCTTGAACTCTGTACTCATCTAAAAGGGACAAAAGGAAAAAAGGAAAAAAGAAAAGACAATACAACAAGGAAATTGTAGTCTATCTTATCGCATATGCATACTCAGAGGTGCTCTGCTGACTCCAAAAATGAAAATAAGGTAAAATAAGGGTCCTTTCCTTCATTCTTAGCATCAAAATGTAGCTCTATGAGGCATACAACTAGAAGCACAAGAAAAACAATAAAATAATTTAGTTTGAACAGGCTATAATAAGAAATGGTTGCACAAAAAAATAAACATAAATATCAAATGCTAATTAGTTTCCTTTCCAATTTTATCATTGGAAGAGGGACGTCCTAGACCATGCTCTAAGGAGAAAAGGGAATTACTCTTGTCCCTTATTCTGGTTCCTTTTGCACAGGCCTTTTTTCCAGCAAAGAACGACGGTCCAATATAAGCAAAATTTCTCTAAACAAATTTATTTATATCTCAAATCTTAAATCCAGTATCAGAACTAGTTTCATCATCATTGCTGGCAGCTAATCTGTCTGCATAGGATTTTACTTCTCCACAAAAGGCTGCCAAGAGTACTGATAAGGAGCAGAGCTCTTAAGTTTTCTGGGCTACTAAGAAAGAAAGGCAGCCAGACCCCCAACAAGCCCATTTGTCTGATCAGCAAATACACATGGAAATAAGTCACAGCTGACTCTTCCTAAATCACTTAGCTGCATATGTGGCCATGTCTTCATTTAGGCAACAAGCCCTTGGACAACAACAAGGACCCTTACATTGCTTCTCCAAGGTACCAAGACATCTAGACAGCCAAGGAAGCTGCTCTGGCAACCATTTAACTTGGCCAAAAAGATTTTTTTTGTTTTATTCCTATCATAATTTGAAGGGGTAAAACATAGAATTTGAAATCCTAACATAGCCATGAAACTACACCTGGTATTCCAGCAACATGCAATAGAATAGTTTACTGGAAAAGGGGAAGAAAAGCCACAAAAAAACCCCAAACCTCAAAAAACCCTGCAAAAGCCCAAACCCTACAGCTACAATTGATAATACAAACCAGAAAATGAGAGAAAACTATATTTCACAATCAAGCCATATAATTTTTATTTTTCTGTGCATCTTCTTCAACCTCAGTCTATATAGGTAGAAAGTGAATTCTACTGGCTTCAGGAATCACAGAGGAGGCTACATGCCTTCTCCTTCACAAGCAAACATTTCTTAAATATCCCATAAAAGCCCTCCTAAACATTGCAGAATACTTACTTTAAATGTTCACACAGTATTTTGTAAATATCAGGCAGTCTCACACTGAAGAGAAAAATGACTATTTCTATTAAAATAGAAACCATGGGGTTTTTTATGTATCTCAGACAAGTCCAAAGATTCAAACATACACCTTTGTGTCTCTTACACACAACCAGAACTCTCCTTCCAGAACTTCACTATGCTTTTTGAAATGTATTCTTAAAACTTTCTTTTTAGGATGCCCCTGCCCCTCCCTTTTGCTAAAATAAAACTATACTCAACACAAATACGTATCACTGCTTCTCAAATAATTTGATTATTCAAGTTCAAAGCAAATAATTTCATCATGTACTTAGCTTCTGTTTCAGACCTGCCATCCATCTGAAATTCTGAGTCTTTTTTCCAAGTGTATGAGTTATTCACTCCAGTAAAAGATATTTTTCCTTCTTTCAAGAAAGCATTCAACATGAGTCAATCGGCTGCCATGTGCTGCAACCACAGTGTGTTGCACAATGTAACACTATTCTGTCTCCTTCAACTACTCTCATCTTCTCTTACTTTAGACTGTAAGATCTTTGGACAAGCAATTCTTTGGGTTTTTTCCTGTTTTGGAGTCCAAGGCTGGGCACTGTAGTATTGAACTCAGAAATAATATTTAACGTGTGACTATATGCTAAAGTAAAATTTTATAAAGGTATATGTTAATATACATACATTTCCTACTATGAATGTAAGCTTTTTACAGTTGAGGAGGAAATACCCAGTCAAGTTTGCTCTATTACATTTCTGAGATTAGATTTTTCAGGATTTCTTAAGTTACCGTTAAATTATCCACACAACAAACATGTCCATGTAAGCAGCAATGCAATCTTGTACTTGAAAATAGTAACTATATGTCTTTAAGTTCAACTTTTAAAAGACTTATTCCAAGATAAATATACTAACTGAATGAATAAAAACAAGAGAATGGATGATACTGTAAAAATAAATTAAGAACATCGCATGAAGCAGTAAAAAAAAACTGGGCAGCATTAAGAAATTAAAATCGGCTGGAAGGCTGATTTACAAGTGATTTTCTCTTACAAAGTATTGCAATACTGCAATAAAAAGATAGAGGTGCTAGTAAACAATGAATCAAAAATAACCATGTAACAGAACATAACAATCAAAGAGCTAACCACTCCTAAGGGTAAACCATCATACTCTTCCAATGCTATAGCCTGTTTGTGGTATACTAATTAGTGTAATTGAATTTAAAATATGGCAGTCAGTTTTGGTACCTTAACTTAATAAAAAAAAGAAGATGGAGAGAAATTGGAATCAATTCAGGGAACAGCTATTAAAATAATGAAAGAGTTGAAGGGACTGAGTTTTGTGTAAAGGTCAGGAGAGTTAAAAAGCAATAGAAGACAATGTGGCACCACTGAGAAAAGACTAAACTAATACAACAGCTTAACCAGTAATCCAGTGTGGAACCCTAGGTATATTTACCTTCTCCTCCTTCTCCACTCCCCTTTTTTTTTTACTTTTTTGGCAATCTGAATATTTGCAAAGATATAGACTGAACTCATTTTGACAGTGTTGCACAACAGATGAATAGGAATCATTTCCAATCAGAAAGAGATTTAATAACACTGTGGTGGCGTGACCAAGCTAACAAAACATGCTGATCTCTTTTCTCTATATTTACGGTCTCTCTGGCCCAACTGGGTCATAATGTTTGGTTTGGTAATGTAAATAAAGATATTTCAGACACCAGTAAAATCACTGAAAAAAATAAACTTATCAAAATGCTCACATACAGTGAGAGGGTGCAGCCAAAGAAGCATAACATGACAACGTTATCATACCAATAGACATCTTCTGGACAGGCCTAAAACACATCCCAAATTTGCAGTTTGGAAAATGACCCATTGGAAAATGTATTTTCAGACTAGTACCGTCTGTGCCTTCATTTATTTTGGACACTCCAGCATCCAGCTATATTAGTCCCTGGGACATTACAGGTCCTGTAAACAAAATCATTATTACCAGTATTACCTAACGCAAAACCATACTATGACACCTAGGGCAAAGGTGAATCCAGCTCAGGCTTCAAAGCTTTTAGGTTCAGGTAAACATTTTTGTGACTAACGAATGCCAAGCTCCCCGCTGCAGTATCTATACTTTTACCAGTACTCATACCAGCTGGTTTAAATTAGTGTGAGTACAAGATTTGAAAGGCCTTAGTATCTCATCTGTATCAAAACCATCATTTTTCAAGTTGTCTTTTCCTGTACCTCTCAAATCATCTTTCATTTATGACTGCTTTCACTCATGTCCTCAAATAACAGGAAATTCAAGGAATTTCTGTTTCCTTTCATGAGCTGTAGAACCTCTGGCCTTATTTCAGCTAACATGGGTTTTGAAATGCAGCACTTATCTAATAAATCATGTAGAAATTGCTCCTTTGTTAATTAACACAAGTCGGATGGCTAGGAAAATACTAATAGACTGCATGCAAAGCCTTTGCATTACAACAATTATGCTAATGTTCTATGATGCATTTTTCTTATTTTCTTTTTAATTGTAGAGACACAGAACTTAATCCTGTGAATATCCAAAATTGATGGTACTTATTATCAAACTGAATACTAGGCAATCTCCTTTCTGAATTCCAATATTTTATGCTGCCAGTATTTTTTGTTTTGTTTTGTTTTTTAAACACCTCTCTCTAGAGACTCACAGGCATGAGCAGCTATAGAAAAGATCCTCTCTTCCAATACTTGGCTCTGTAATTTAAAAGATACAGCCAGCATCCTCTCCCTACAGACATTCACTGAGGCAAATGGGAAGACTCCTATGAGTCATGGTACAGTGCAGGCTAAGCCAGCCAGTCTCCCTTCATTTATTGCATAAATTTTATGATCAAAAATGTAGTTGCCATCTGCACAGCATGCACAGATTTGGATCGTGCCTACTTACAAAGGGCAGAAACACAAACTCACCACAACTGTCTATGTATGAAATTCAAGAAAATTTTTAATGTTTATGTACAATGCTATATGTGAACATGATACTTAAAAATTCCTTCTCAGAAATGGAAACTTATACAAGAGTGATGATCATATAACGGCAGATTAAGCTACCACTGAAACTGTTAACTGTCGAGCAATGCATTCCTATCTTCACTCTTTGTGCCAGGATTTCACGGCTGCCTGTTTCCCTGTTTCCTCATTTCTCCATTTGTATGTTTTTTCAAATCTGTAATTTGCAGAGGTAAATATGTCAGCAGCACAGCTGTATTGCCCATGTCATCTGTACACATCCAGCAGTACCTCGGCCAAAGATAGTAAAACACCCAGTCCCAGCAGCCCGTTCTGGGGTACAGGAAAACTTGTTCAGAAGATTAGCTAAACAACATGTTAGTCCTAATTTTGAACCTTTAATTCCTTCTGTGTCCCTAGAGAAGCTCTGTAACTCTAAGATTTTTGGGAGTAAGAAAGAGTGGTTACAATTCCCAAAATGTTACAGCCACTAGCGTGGTTGTCCTACTTCAGCTTGTCATTAAAATGTGCTTAGTCTCAATATTTAAAGTGCATGCGGCAGTGCAGACAGGTAACTGCTTTGCTTGCCCTTAAACCAGTTTTTACAGTTCTCACATTAAAACACTGTGATAGTACAGGATTGCACCCAGCCTGCTCTGCCAGCAAGTACCTCTGGCACAGCAGACTCACAGGGACAGAATGTGTGCGGACATTCCTACCCTTCCAGATCACAATATGCCTTAATGCAAACCTGCCTTCAGTTTGAAGGTTTAAGCTAAAATGCTGGGGAAATACTGCCACAGTTGAAATACAGCACTGGTGTGATTAGTGCATGTTCTGCACGGCCAGCTCTGCTGCAATGAACAGTAACTTCCAAAAGAACCCTGTTAATACCTGAGAGCTATAACATTTTACAAGGCTGCAGCTGCATTTACTTTAGCTTGTCCATCAAAGCACGTATTACCATGACGGCTTGAGTGCAAACCCTTCTCTTCTGCAGGTGGCCATGACATAGACAAATAGCCTTCTTAAAACCACTCAGCAAGTGGCTCTAGAAGCCTTTTTTTCAGCAAATCGAAAAAAGCATTATAGAAAATTAGTTTAAAATAACAAAACCCCTATATGCTTCCCTAATCTTATTAATCTTATACTTCAATACAGCCTGTACAGGCTTTTCTTTGATTTACAGCAATATAAATTATTCAGTTTAAATTTCTTTAGAAAATGTCTATCACTAGAGATTGTTTGCTCACTCCAAGGGACACCCTCTTTTCAGAAAGACCAATCCTGCTCAGGCAAAGCACAGCTCACTTTTTCTATGTAGCAATGGCTGCTACTACTGGGCTTAGACATGAAGTACTTCTGTCTCAAAGTGGTTTTCTATCAGGCCGTCCAACAAGACCCCAAGGTGTCTTTCCCTTTGACTGACAGCTAAATTTCTGTAGCACTGAAAACTCATGGTGGTAGTCCTTGCTCTTGCAAAGAAGCATTTTGCAACTACCTTTCCTTTTTTTTCCATACTTCATTTCCAGACATGCTGCCAGCAATGCAGCTACACACTTTCACAACTAATAATGATTTTCAAATGTTCATACAGATAGCTACTACAGAGCTGACCATATTTGTATACTGCCTTTCTCTTGTTAACATTCTAGTGATTTCTAATATTTTAAAAGCAATATTCTCTACTACTGGATATTGTATGCTCACTCCAAGGGAGAATCTCTTTTCAGAAAGACCAATCCTGTGCAGGTAAAGTAGTGCTAACTTTTTATACATGGTGACGGCTGCTATTACTAGGCTTAGCCATGAAGTCCTTTTGTTTCAAAGTTGTTTTCCATCAGGCAGTCCAATAAGACTCAAATAGGTCATTCCCAGAGTGTCCTTCCCATTTATTAAGATGAGAATGGCAACAATAACAACTTTGGTGTCTCTCAAACTGAAGGTTGCTAATCTATGAATAAATGATCTTATCCAACAGGTAATAGCTACGTCTTTGAAAAATAATTAATTAGAAATCTTAATTTTTATATGTGTCTTTAGCCTGGGATTCCTTTTATTCTCACTGTATTGGAATATGTGTAAAAGCTAATGTTTACCATTATCAAAAACCATTATGTTCTTTCAAAAGATGAGAAGGCTTGAACTGTTACTCAACTCATAGGATAATCACTATGAATTAATACTTTCAATACCAACTAAACTTGATTTAAAGACTTCACACTTATGAATCTAAGGTCAGATTTTCAAAAATGGGAAGTATGACTTCAGTGTGAAAGTCTCATTGATTCTGAAGAGATAATCAGGAACCCAAACATCCCGGTACATGTCTAACTTTAAAAAAAACCCCTCCATCTTGGCAGAACTCATCATCAAAATTGCCATCAACATACATAGAAGCAAACAAATCTTCACTGGAATTAAAAACGTAAAATGTGACTCTTCACAACTAGGATAAACACCTAATATAAAAGAGCCATCAAACACATGAATCCAATGCATGTTCACACACACGGGGCACCAAATACTCTTACAAAACTAAGGAGGTTAAAGTGAACAGACCTTCCAATAATAGCATGAACTCATATATGAAAACAGTAAAAGACATCACATGCAGTTAATGGAAGAACAGTTTCCACAAAACATTTATTACATTTCAGATCACTCAACATCATTCTCAGCAGAGACTTACCAAATATCTCCAAAAGACAAGCTTGGGAACTAAAACTTATAGCTTTGCCAGAAACTAAAAATCATAGACCTAACAGTGACACATTATTATTTCTCTCACATTTCTCCCCAGATAACTCCTCCATGTTCCACAGGTAATAATTATCTGTCTCTTTTCATCCCACAGAGCTAACAACTTGAATAGCTCCAGCCTTACTAGCAGCTTCTACTGTCCCACAGATAAAAAAAAAAACCCTACCATTGTTTCTCAACTGTATATTAAATTAACACAATTAAATTAAACAGAACAACTGTTTCAACATGTAGTGCATTATTCCAGCTTTGAAGATATGAGTTTTTACCCAGGAACTGCTTTATATTTCCAACATCACTTACATACACACACATATGTATCCAGCCATATATAATGAAGACTCACAAATATATATTTGCACACTAAAATGCATACATGTAAATGTATGTTATGTATTTTGCATACACACACACACATACACACACATATCTTCATAAAAACCTTGCCTTACATAATCAAAAGCTTACATCGTCACACCTCACAAACATACGCTGGCTTAATTAGATGAGAAGAGGTAAAAATCATTAAAAAATAGGACTGTGAAAAGTAAAGGCCTCATCTCATCTGTTCCCCTTACTCTGGGGGAGGACATCATAGTCATAATATTCTTGATACAGACTTGCCTCACACATTTGAAATCTCCACACACTGAGATGCCCTACAGTTTCTTCAGGTATTTAGCAGTGTCATATATAAATAGATTTCTTGTCCCAGATCCTCAGTGTTATAAAATATGCTGATTATTTTTGCTCTGTTTGCTGTGATTCAGGGAAACAGAACCATCATAATAATCCTTCATATGTTAGAAGGTAGGTTTCTTTGCAATATTGTTGAGATATATACCTTTCAGCCTTACTATTCAGTACTAACAAATCTTCTTTTGTCCTTATAATATCTAGTGCTGGCTATTGTTCGTCTACTCTGGACACCATCCAATTCATCTACTTCTCTCTTTAAACCCAATGCCCTAAACCAGGCAAAACGCTTCTGTGACAACCCACCCACTGAGGGAAGTTCAGTAGCAACTCCCACATGCTTCAGATGACATTCCTGCCTGCATGTCCCTGGGCTATTTGCCCTTTCTTTATGCAAAAAATAAAATAAATCAAATCATATAATTAATTAATTTAATTTTCTGGCCTTTTCTACCACAGAGATATATTTGCACATTACTGTTGCCTACCTATTTTTTTGTATAAACATTTGATTCCTCATTTCTAAGTTCTAATAGTTAACATTTGTCTTTATTAAACTTCATCTTACTGAATTCAAAGCATTCCTCCAATTTATCAATCTCATTTTGAATCTGACACTAAGTGCTTAGTACTCGCCCCATCTCCAAGCTATCCACAAAACTATAAAAATGCTTTCTATCTAAAAGAAAGAATCTTTTTATCATTCTCTTATTGCATCTAATTATAGTAGTAGATCAAATGGCATATACAGTTCTCTAAACCAAATGATTTTTTTTGATCATGGTTCATGGAACATACAGTTTCAAAATATGATACATATGTAGTATAAAATTTCTGAAAAAAAAAGATCCAGATATGCTTTTCCTATCACAGAAAAACTAATTTTAATAGAAAAAGTACATGATAATTTTGCACAGCCTTCAGTTTCTTTCATATCTGTACAGACCCAGACAGTGGAGGAATAAAAGAGGAGAGAAGGACAGGAGGAGATAATTCATGAGGGACAACTGTCAACCACATCATCTCTAAGAAAGAGAATGTTGATCCAGGAAGGCCAGGAGGAAAAAGTGGAAGTGTAACAATTGGAGAAATAAATTTAGCTGAATAGAAGGGTATAGTAAAAGATTTTTTTAACTGTACAGGCAAGGATGGAGAACAGATATATAGATTGAATACCAAAAGAATTCATATAAAACCACCCAGAAATCTGTCTTCCCAGTGAGTGCCGTATATCACAATAAACAATCCTCCACCCTAAACCTACACAACACTTACAGTGCCTGATAGCATCTTTGGTTCAAATCTCCCAAAACACCATTCAAATATGATTTGTTTATCTTTACTAAACCTCTACAAGCAGTTTGTACTGCTTTACAAATGGCTGAAGGAGACACTGTGACTTTTCAGTCTCACACAATGAATGTGGCAGGATGAAATCTCAACCCTCTTCGTCATCTGATATCATCCTTCCTTTCCACTTCTCCAAGTGTTTTCTTAAGACTGGCACTAACAACAACACCTACAGCAGAAAATGCCTTTTTTTTATTACGTGCCCTCAACTGTGTCACTAGATATGTAAACACAGTAATACAATCCACCTCTTTTGGCATAAAAGACCTGCTGAGAAAATTCATTTATAGGTGCGTAAATGAAGCTTGGCAGTATTGAAAATAGATGCATTTACGTTCTGTCAGTTTTACTGTGTAGAAGCCAAATGGATTCCGAACACTTCAGCTCATATTCAGAGCAAAACATAAGTTAACTCAATCAACAGTAGAATTAATTGCTTAAGAACAGTTCATTGATACTAAAGTTTGGCAGTCACCTTCAAACTCTTCTTCCAAAAGATAATTTATTTGCTAAATTGAAGAAGACAGTTCAAAAGTTTCTATGTTAAAACATTTCAAAATTAGTATAAATAGTGCATTCTGTAATCACTGAATGAAACAGTTCTAGAATTAACAGTTCAAGCAATTCACAAGAAGAAAAAACTTATTTCTACCCGGGAGAGACATCATGCAGTTTATACATAAATATAATACAGAAAAAAACCTATCAGTTTAAAGAAGCAGTAAGTCAAGTAACAGTTTTCTAGGAAAGTCAGGTGCTACATTTGATGGATTACTGATTCTTAATACTTAGAATCACCAAGTTGGAAGAGACCCACTGGATCACTGAGTCCAACCATTCCTATCAAACACTAAACCACATCCCTCAGGACCTTGTCCACCTGTACCTTAAACACCTCCAGGGAAGGTGAATCAATCACCTCCCTGGGCAGCCTCTGTCAGTGCCCAATGACCCTTACTGTGAAAAACTGCCTCCTGATGTCTAGTCTAAATGTCCCCTGGCAGAGCTTGAGGCCATTCCCTCTTGTCGTGTCCCTGTCACTTGGGAGAAGAGGTCAGCTCCCTCCACTCTACAACCTCCCCTCAGGTATAGAGAGCAATGAGGTCTCCCCTTGGCCTCCACTTCTCTAGGCTAAACAACCGCAGCTCTCTCAGACGTTCCTCATAAGGCCTGTTCTCCAGCCCCTTCACCAGCTTTGTTGCTCTCCTCTGGACTCACTCCAGAGCCTCAACATCCTTCTTGTGGTGAGCGGCCCAGAACTGAACACAGGATTCAAGGAGTGGTCTCACGAGGGAGGATAACCTCCCTGGACCTGNTCCAGCAGGTCGACACCTCCCACCCAGCTTAGTGTCATCTGCAAACTTGCTAAGGGAGGACTCAATGCCTTCATCCAGGTCATTGATGAAGACATTGAACAGGGCTGGACCCAGCACTGAGCCCTGGGGAACCCCACTTGTAACTGGCCTCCAGCTGGATTTAACACCATTTACCACCACTCTCTGGGCCCAGCCAGCCAACCAGTTTTCCACCCAGGAGAGTATGCGCCCTCCGTAGCAGAATGCTGTGAGAAACTGTGTCAAAGGCTTTGCTGAAGTCCAATAAGACCACATCCACAGCCTTTCCCTCATCCAGCAGCCGAGTCACTTCGTCATAGAAGGCGATCAGGTTAGTGCTCCATAAATCAGCATTTAATAATAAATGAGCAGTAAAGCCCCCTCTATTGCCTTTGGAATTGGAACCTGTCATTATTGGCTGACACATTTAAACCTACAAAAACATGACTTTTTCCACTTCCACCACACACTGAGCAGAATGCAGTGACCAGCTGCAGTTGCTGGGAAAGGAGCTTGTACTGCAGTGTAGTGCAGCAAACAAAAGGCAACGTTTTCATGTTTTGAAGCTGTTGCTTCTGAGGGTAAGGATGGATGGAGATACGCTACACCTCTCTCTCAGACTGAGTCTTGGATTCTGGTAAGTTTTCCTAGCTCTCTTGATTGGAAGAAGAAAGAAAGATTTTATTTATTTTTTTTTTAAAAAAAAGGTGTACAGAGTCTAACTGGTAAAATACAATTTCTGTCTGGATGCAGAGATCATGACAGAGTACTTTCAGAAGACTGTTTGAACATATTTATTTACCCTTGGAAACTCGGACTATTGCCTAGTGTAGAACTAAAGCTAACTTAGGGAGAGTTCCTAGTTTTTAAAAATTCTAAGATTTCAATATTATTCCCATTTTGAAACAACTTTAAAACAAAGTGACCTATTTATAAACAGGAGGTAGGGGTTACATAAACACTGGAAAACTGGGGAAAGCAGTATGGTTCAAAGAAGATAAGCACTTTGGTTTGAGAATCAGCTTCAAGCTATCAGTTAGTCCATTAAGAATATATATTTCTAGATACCAATTTCTTCTTCGCACAATGCTACAAACAATTTTTTTTTGTAAGGTTGTATATTCTGTTCTACTTGCCTCTTGAGATACAATAACAGTGCAAGCCATAGGAAGACTCTTAAAGGTTAACGAGAATTATTTTTGTTCAACCTGGATAAGTATTTCAGCATATATAATACTTACGGAAAATAATATTGCTACTTAGAGAACCACCCAAAAAGTCCTATATTAGCCCCTACTCCCCCAAAAGACTGATCCCAAACTCATGACATTTTTCATTTACAGTAGATAAAATTGTTCTAAGAGAAGGTTTAGTCTATCTCCTGATGTTTTAGCTTCAGTCATCTTCTCTGCCATAATGTGTATACAATAACTCAGGTTGGAAAATCAAATTTTAATGCATGTATCTCTGGCTGCTGCACAGGAGACTCCCCCTGACCCACTGTTCACCATTAAGTTCAGAGAAATGACACTCCTTTCCTGTTACTGTCCTGACTTTTTTCATCCTGTATTAGGGCTATTAAATGAAGCTATCCTATGATTAAGCAATAAAATTTAAAAAACCTGTGGATCTTACATAGGGAAGGAAACTCACAGGGCATCAAGGGGCAGGCAAGTTGTGCTGCTGCAATTGAAGCTACAGCTTTTAACCAGTGAATTTTCCATTTCCACACATCTGGAAACAGCACAAGAACTTCTTCCAATCAGCTCTGTTGCAGATTCCCTACATCAATGCATGCATGAGTGCATGCACACACTAATTCAGTAACAACAGCCGGCACCTCACCCAAACCCAAGTACTCATTCGCTTCATTGCTTCAGCAGAGCTGCATCACTCTCCACCCTGTTTCATCCTGCACCTGTATCACTGACCTTGGTTCCTCCCTCTTGCATACCTAAATTCACGTCCTGTCAGCCACCCACACATTGCTGTTCCCGTTTGCCATGCATCTTTGACAAGGATTTCAGTATTCCTTGCAGCTCCCAGTTTCTATTTCACTTTTCTTATGCTGCAGGGAGTGCTTATAGGAAGCTCTTACACCTGAGTTCTGTAGGTAATAAGCTGCTGTCATAAATTAAAAAATATTCTACTAATTCCAGGGTAAAGAACTCATATTTGGAGAGAATGGTAAGACAGACCATGACAAACTAGAATAAAAAACTACCTGGAAAATAAATCTGGCTCTCTGAACCAGTGGAACAGATGTCTTACTTGCAGATGCGGATTCATCCTCACCAAAATCAATGTGGCTGACTCTATCCCAAGCCACTTTGAAAAATAAATTGTAGCCCAGTAACAACAGTTTCTGCCATTCCTAGTAAAGGGCCGCAAGCTGTGCCCTGAGCTGAGAGAAGGTAGAGGGCAGCAGCCTGGAGCAAGGAAACACGTTTTAAGAAAAAACGAAAAAAACCCACCAAAAACCAAAAAAATCAACCCCCAAAAAACTGAAACAAAACAAGCAGGTCCAAGGACTGAGGAGGAGATTCCCACTGTCAACATCCCACCCTGCCCTGAAAAGACCTCAGGATTGTGCTTGTGCACTGGACCCACTGCAGGCTAGGAGAAGCCTCAAACTGAGGACTTGAAAGGAGCTTGGAAGGGTGAGCACAACACCAGAGAAAATACACCAGGTGTTTTTTTTCTAAAACCATTGCTATAACCACTTCAAGGATCTTAGTAAAGAGATAATAAGTGTGGTTTTGTAACTGAACTATTTCTTTAATTTTCTTTAGATACAAACATGCATGTGAAGATATCAATCAGACTAAGAACAAGTTCTTTCATTTTTATATGTTGTACATTCTCTTTTGACTGTAACAGGTATTTTGAGAAAAAAATTCATTATGACAGGACGCCTGAACGTTTTTCATCTCATTGACTTTAGCAGGCAATTTGAAGAAGTGGTTAATATAATGAACACTATATGATGGCAACTTTTCATTATGTTTCCAGTAGACACATTTTAAAAAGAAGGAAATTGGAAAAAGTACAATGGCCCTTATTTTCCCAAATTATTCGTCACAGTAGTTCTAAGATGGTAATATAGGAAAGAAAAAAAAAAAAAAAGAATGCTCTTAAAATGTAAGTAACACAGTTTTCAAAAAAAGAATACAAATAATTTAAAAATATAGAATATTAATGTTTACAAAGCTGAGGAAATTAAGACAGATGCAATTATGTGGTGTTTCTGTCCTGACAGCTGCTTGGAAGGACAAACACCTTTTGGTTAAATGAGTCTGGCTGAAGAATAAAAACACAGCTAAGAAAAACTCCTAGCTCAGGCTAAGGAAAAATACGCAGATATCTAAATTAGTGTCTTCTTTAATATAGTCATGGCCATATAGCTACAGTGTCTTAAAGATGTCTTATTTCCAGAGTTGTAATGATATAACAATTTATTCCATAGTGTAACGATTTCAGTAGGAAGTATCCTGATGCCTTCATAAGTCAAAATGACCTTACAGATTAAACCTTTATTTCTAGATGCTATGAGTGTTCTTCTATCCTCACCTCTGGAAACTCATTAGGAGAGTCAAATAAAATCACAAATGTTTTTGCTCCTTCTAGGGTTTGACACTCATTGATCTTAACTCTGGATTTCCTACAAAACTGAGCGTTTGAAATCACAAATATCAATTGCTTGATACTCGGGTATCTCATACTTTTTTTGTAGTTTTTCATATAAGCATGCCAGGGATTAATTTACTTTCAATGATGTTAGCAGTATATACCTTCTTGCTGAGCTATAAATGACCATAGAGGTGGCATGCAATGGATAATTTGATCCGTAGTAACTACCAAGTCCAAATGAGGATAATTACTTGTTTTAAGCCGGCAGGCAGCTTAGATCAAGAGTTTATCAACCTATACGCCTCCCCTGTATACTATAAAGCATATGAGTCGGCTTATAAGTGCTACACAGAGAGCTACCAAGTCTGTTTACCCTGCGCTGTAGAACTTCAGACTATTACAAGGACATGAGACATCTGATGGACTTTAATTCAACCTTCAGTAAGACGAAGGCAGTAGCAAATGTAAGCGTAAGTCTTAATCGGAAAATTACAGGAATTGGAGACAGTACCTGTGCTTTTATATTGCAATACCACAGACTGTTCCACTAAAAATTATGCATCTTCCCTACCAAACAAACTTCAGGGAAGGAAGAGACAATTTCACCTTCTACAGTGCCAATAATTTGCATGTCTACTTAACTATTTTTTTTCCTTACAGTTCTGAACACATTCTTTTGATTGGAAAGCTCTGTCACTAACATTCATTTAGATCAAAGAGAAAATTACTTACAGAGCCAGAGAGGATGAAGTGTTTTTCTAAGTAAATCTTAAAAATAAAGGGGCTTCCTAAGACCATTTTATGGGTACACACAAACTGACAAAGTTTAGAGTTTTGCACACATGGGATTCTGGCTTGAACTATTCTTTGATATTAAAATGAAATTTAACCAACAGAAGTTTCTCCCCCATAGTGAGTGGGGTTTTCCTGGCAGTCATAGACTGTTGTTGAAGGCAGCAGTTACTGCCAGGGACAGCAGTTGTAACGTGCCAGTGCTGTGCTCAATTTTATCATTTTTACTTCATTGTGTTGCTTGTTTTCACACTTCTAAAGGTGCCTTTCTGTCCCAGCTACTTTATAATAAAAGCCTGACTGTGATCAAAATGTTGAGGCAATTACTTCATGAATTGCTTACAGTGGGCACAGTTTGACATTTGGTGCGTTTTAGAGGTTGCACCAGAACCTAGAGAATGCATTTTTGGACTAAGCTTCCTGTTTCATTTCCTCTACATGACAGGAAAAGACAAATGTGGGAAATGGAGGGGGGGGGAGATTGCAGAAAGACCTTCCCAACAAACGCTAAATTTAGACAGAAAGACAAATTTTCATCCCAAAGAAAGTCACAAACTACAGGTATCAACAGTTTAAAGTACAGAAGCTCAAAATCTCAGTTTTGCCCTTACTTATTAACATACTTTGTTTACATATTGAGAGAAAGCAAGAATAATTTTCAGAATTGCTACTATTAACCCCACAGGACTCAACACATTTTCTGCCATAAAAGGCAGTATAGCTTCATGTGGATTAAAAATGCTAAGAAAAGTTATTAGGTTAGGTTCACAATGACATACAGAAGAGAAAACATTACCCAGAGGGTCATTATATGAATAGCATAGTCCAGAAATATCTGGGGCATACTTTTCTAAAAAACCAAATACATATTTTCAGTCCACGGTCACAAGCAATATAAAAGACAGACACTGGAATGTGTGCCAAGTACTACGCAAACCCCTATGAGTTCTGCATTTTATCACATTAAAAACAACATATGCTTTAGACAGTAACAAGAAACTGACTTTACCTTATATTTGTAACATTTTTATTACACTTTATTCCAATAATCCATCTGTGATCCTCCTAATGCTCTGACTACTAGAGTATTCTTTCACGTAATGCTTTACAAATTTGTCTTTTAAAACTAATTTATAACTCTGAAAGAGTTCTCAAACTGTCTTTTAGAAAAAAAAATTCTATTAAAAAAACTAAAGGGAAGAAGCTGGCAAGTCTTACAGCTAGAATTTACTGTATTAAAAAAATCAGAAAAAAATTCAGTAACAGAAGTAAACCAAATATCTATTGTAATTCAATTAAGTATGTTTCATATATATATGTGTGTGTGTATGCCCATATATATAAAAATACACTTGCACCAATTTAAACTGGTAAAAGATCAGTTAAAAAACTGAGGTCAATTATACTGTAAAAGCAGAATCCATAACTTTTTATTAAAAGACTAAATGTAAATTTACCTCTGCACTTTCTCCCTTATGTTACCCAGTTGTGTTTCCATGGTTACTCAATTTTCAAAGTCACTGAGTTTTACTGGAACATGAATAATGAACATACTTCTTTATCAATATATTTTACGCAAAGATCAACCAGTCTAGATTTCAGAGTGGTATGAAGCAATTTTACCTTCTTTATTTTCTAATTATTACTTAAACACTACATTAGTCATACATATAAACAAAGCAAACAAGTAGAATAAAATGTCAAAGAAGTATTATAATTAAAATTCAGTTTGAACTTTCATTATAATTCCAAATTTCAGTAATAACTTCCTCAATTTCTTTTTAATACATCTGTATACTTGTTAAAGATTTTTTTGTTGGTTTCTAGAACTGACATTAGAAGGGGAAAGGAGAGCGAGAGAGAAGTGGTTTATGTTTGATAGAAACACGGTTTTGCATTTTACAGATAGTAATACAAGCAACTATTCTTTATTAAACTTCATATTAGAGGCAAGCTACTTCCATACTTTTACTAAGTAACATATTGTTACTAAGAAGGTAACAATAAGAGTAGATTTCTTCAACTTCTTAGCTGAAATCTGTATGTTGTAGAATGCACACAGATCCAAGCTACCTGTAAATTTGGGTTCTTATGATACAGATGTATGGACAGAACCCTTTTTTCTCTGAGCCACCATTTTCAAAATATCACTTCATTAAAAAATTCTGTCCATGCTGAAGGGTACTAAGAAGAAAGAAAGAGCTAGAGACTACAGAATCACTCCTTTAAGTAGCTAAGAGACTGGGATTAATTGCTTCCTCCTTTTTTTCCCAATGGTATCACCTATATTACTGCATTTATTTTCTACATTATTTTGCAGGCACAAAAGATATCTTTTACATATTCTTTTGGTGTAATCCATCTACATCTTCCTTTTAAAGAGACAGGCTTATTTACAACTCCATTAATTCCAAATAATGCATTATTCCCTCACCATGGTTACCAAAATATGTAAATAAGAAGAAAATTATTTATAACTGACTAGAGAAAAATAAATTAAGAAAAATGTATTTTTTCAATATTATGCCACCAAATTTGAAGACCAGAAAAAAATAGGCCTAATGGCATACCACTATGAAAAAATAATGTATAGAAAGAATGTTTACTGAATCTTCTAATTTACACTCACTCTCAGTGATATTCTATTACCATATCTTTCATATTTACCGCACTAACATTTGAGTACTAAAATAACTTGTCAGTAGGTCAGCTATAGCTATAAAAAAGTGGTGGTAGAATCAGAGAATCATATAATGGTTTAGATTGGAAGAATACTCTGATGACCATCTAGTTTAAATCCACTGCCATGGGCAGGGACATAGTCTACTGAATCAGGTTACTCAAAGCCCCATTCAACTTACTTAACCTCAAACACTTTCAGGAAGGAGTCATCCACAACTTCTACGGGCACCCTGTTCCAGTGTCTCACCACCCTTATCAAAAAGAATTTCTTCCTTACATCCAATCTAAATATAACCTCATTCAGTTTAAAACTATTACCTCTTCTCCTATCACAACAGGCCTTGGTAAAAACTCTCTCTACCTTTCTTATAAACTATTTTCAAGTAAAGGCCACAATAAGTTCTCCTTAGAGCCTTCTTTTCTCTAGGCTGAACAACCCCAACTCTCTTAGCCATTCTTCATAGCAGAGGTGTTCCAACTCCCAGATAATTTTTGTGGCCATCTGTGGATGCGCTCCAACAGGTCCATGTCTTTCTTGTGCTTAAGGCTCCAGAGCTGGACACAGTACTCCAGATAAGGACTCACCAGAGCCGAGCAGAGGAGCAGAATCACCTCCCTTGACTTGCTGGCCAGGCTTACTTTGATGTAGTCCAGGATTTGACTAGCTTTCAGGGCTGTGAGTGCACATTGCTGACTTATGTCCAGTTTTGCATCCATCTCCAAGTCCTCCACAGGGCTGCTATCAATCTATTAATCCCCCAGCCTGCACTGATACCACAGGTTGCCTCAACCCAGGCAGAGAACCTTCCATTTGGCCTTGTTGATCTTCGTAAGATTTGCATGGGCCCACTCCTCAAGCCTCACAAAGGACTCCCAAAGGACACCACTTGTTACTGGTTTCTACTTGGACACTGAGACACTGATTGTAAATCTTTGGATATGGCCATTCAGCCAGTTCAATATCCACCAAACAGCCCAACTGACAAACTCAAATCTCTCCAATTTGGAAGCAAGAATGTTGTAGAGGTCTTGCAAAATCCCAGCAGGTGGCTTCCATAGCTCCTCCCTTGTCCACTGATGCAGTCACCACATTGTAGAAGACCACTAGGTTAGTCAGACATAATTTGCCCTTGGTCAAGCCATGTCAGCTGTTTCTGATCGCCTCCCAGTCTTCCAGAGGTTCTAGTATGTCTTCCAGGAGAAGCTGCTCCACAGTCTTACCAGGCACGAAGAAAGAGGCTAACTGGTGGAAGTGACAGGGCCTGACTGACAGACCTAAAGCAATATAGGAAAGCCATAGATTATCTGTATTGCACTGCTATGTGTACTGTTTAAT
>WAAB01022417.1:0-38939 GCA_013389865.1 Piaya cayana
CTGTGATTCTGTGATTTACCATAAGGTTATCAACACTCACCTACGCTGTCACATCATGCCTTAGCACAAGAGTTAGCTGAAATATGTCTGGAAGAAGGAGTCAAGTTGTATCTGTCTATTGATGATGTATTAATAGGTGGACTGGATGTCACTCTGGTATGACTGACTCAGACTCTAGCCTTACAGGAGGCAGAAAAGACCATCAAGCAACAAAACATAATTCTGCAAGATCTTTTTAAGCTGTTGAGACTGGTATTGTCTGGTACCACTCTCTCTGTGGGGGTGGTACAGTGAGATACTGTCAGAAAGCTGTATGCACAGTTAGAACACTTCTCCCATACCTATACATTAGATAAAGTAACCCCCAAGCTATTGCAAATCCAAGGCAAATCATCTGTCTCCACAAAGTAAGGGACACCTCCTAGTGAAATCAAAGAAGACCCTTCTTTTGACCCCCCACATTAAGAATATGTGATTCACTGCTGCTTCCTCCTGACAGGAAGGAAAGAAATGGAAATGTCAAGCCATGGCTCTTCACATTGAGTGAGGGGAACAGATTATAACAGAAAGGGAAGGCAGTGTCAAACACACAGTGATGAAATTTCCAAGTGTTTTATTAGACCGAAGACATATTTCAAATCAGCAGCTAAGACGAGCTCAGTCCTTGATGTTCTAAAAACTAGTGAAGGTTAAGAAATTTATAGAAAAATTATTACTTTTACATGACAGGTTCTACACTCTTTTCATGAGAAGGGGTAGATTAATTAGTCTTACAGAAAATTACAAGCAAGAATCTTTACTAAAAAGAGGTCTTTTTACACAATGCTCTACAAAAGATTAGCAAAAGTAGCTAGTTCCTCCATCTTCTATGATATATTTTGTTTTTTCTAATTAATGTTAATAGCCTTACATGTATTAATACCATTGAGCCTTCCTGTTACTAAAAATTTTCCTCCCTCTTTCTACTTATCCTCCCCCTGTAAACTGATCAGAATGTGGGAAGCAGGAAAGCACCTTCACAGGAAACCACCTTCAGAACATAGAATCATAGAACAACCAGGTTGGAAGAGACCCACTGGATAGTCGAGTCCAACCATTCCTATCAAAACCATNTCTCAGCCATTCCTCATAAAGCCTGTTCTCCAGCCCCTTCACCACATGTGGCAAGAACTCCAAAGTCACATATTGAAATGGCTGGCAGCTTATGTTTAAGACTTCAGTTATTCAGTTCTGATTGCCAGTTTTCTAATGACTTTTTCATTTGTGTTTAAACCCCCAGACCCATGGTGTACAAGAAATTCTGGGAAGCAGCTGTTATAGCAATACCTATTTGAGCAGATATGATTAGATATGAATAGAAAAGAGTATTTCCTTCTTCTGAAAATTCTAGAGATTTAAGAAAGACTAGGGGGAAGCAAATATTACGCTCAAGCTTTCTTATTTGGAAAACGAGAGAAAACAACACAAAAATATAAACAACAACCAATCACCACTGCACTTCTTCAGATGTTAGAAATTAAAATTATTCCACAACCATACCATCATTACAAGCCTTGCCTTCTGATATGCAAAACTTTCCTAAACATCAGACTTCAACTATCCTTCAAAGCCCCTTTAGCTGATGGTGTGTTTCTAAGTAAAACTTTACCACTGGAATGGAAAATAGTTTTTTTATATCTCCTGAATACACTGGAGCAGGAACATGGGTCAGAACCTATATGCCTGGATATATTTCCCAGACATTTTGAATGTGAGTATTTTGGTGGTGTACACTCAGTAACTGAGGGCATAACTACTAAGATCTGATAATTCTGTGTGTATAGTGAGAGATAATGGTGCTGTGTAGGAAGGAATAATTAGTATGATGTTCATAAAGTGCATTGATCAAATAAAGTTTTTTAAAGTACAAAATCAGACAGATTTGTCAGTCTTCTAAATAGACTTATTATGAATGATCTCTGATTCTCTGATACGTACAAACATGCATATTCATATATATATGTATGTGCACAACACATACTCAGATGCAACATTTCAGCTAGTGAAGAAAACATACTCTTATTGGAAATGGGAAATAAGAGGATGAAGATTATAGTTGATTCGCTTATGCTTTGTAGATATAGGTTTTTCTTGCCTTCTGTAAAAAGCCTTCCTAACCAACCAGCTAACATATCAACAAAATAAACTAAAAGCAGTATAGACTGAAACCTATCCCAATAGTTACAGCTTTTAGTTCTCTAGAGTTAATTTGGCCTTCTTCCTAAACTACTAATGTAAGGCTCAGAATTATGTCACTGTACTTCAGTCTTTCATCTCTGTATCAATGATTCAAGGATTTATTCTATGCCACTTCTACAGACTGAAGCAATGCTGTTGTAACTACATTATTGAACTGTGTGCTAGAAATTAAGGCTTGTTCTTCTTGTGACATTTGAAAATTCCATCATGTGACAAAAGCTTTCTCTACTGTCTGATAAAAGGTGTTTCACTATTATCAACATTTTTCTTCCTCAAATGGCAGGATTATCTATTCCAGGATTTTGGCTGTGTATTAATTGTCAAGAATGCAAGGGTTATTCAAACTCTGTAAAATTCAATTTACCTAAAGAACCCTGTATTCTTGCTTGCAGGGATTAAAAACAAACCCTCTCCTGAATGTTTATTGGGAAGTTCAACTGCAGGTTATATTCACAATTTTGTATTGCTAATTTTAATTAATCCACCTTTTTGTTGCTGGCTTGCTCTGGTGGCTATAAAGAAAAGACAAGCAGTGCTCAGAAGTGTATACAACTTTGCGGAAGTGAATGCATGTTTTGAATGAGCTGTTTGCATTAGTGTTTGAAGACATTACAGCTAGCAGGACCACCACAAAAAAAAAACCCCTATCCACTAATAATTTTCCCTACTTCCATTTCCTAGCAAGGACAATGTGCAAAAATTAAAAAATATGTTCAATTATGCTACAAACCTATAGCAAGGGACAATGTGAAATCATACTGTTCCCAAGAATTATATTGTGAATCAAATCTGTTCTGAGAGCTGCATACCGCAGGGGTTTGGAACTAGATGATCTTTAAGGACCCTTCCAGCCCAAACTATTCTATTCTATGAATGCTTCAAGGATAGTAAATCAGTTAGTCACTATACTACTCAGGGAAAGAATACAGCACATGTTATACCAAATCTTCTGGGCTGTGAATACAAAATTTGGATACAGCTAAACCTGATACCCTCTTCAGATCTTATAGAAGGGAAAAAAGAAATCTGCCACTTTCTCTGTGTTGCTGGACACAGATCTATAGTAAATACCAAATTCACAGGCACTTTAAGGCTATTTTATTATTTTTTGCAGGATCCATTGAAACAACATTCTCAATTCCACAGATTAGCCTTTTGTATTTTATTCCCACTCAAGTACAGGTTCAAGCTGTCTGTTGAGCCTTTCTTCACAGAGTCTGAAGTTCCCCCCAGGAATACACAAATCCAGCTGTTCTTAGCATAGTTTTGTTGTCTCAGGACAAAACTTTAGCCATGCCTCTGAGTCCCATGTCAGTGTTCCTAGTACTGCATCCATTTACATCTCTGAGACAGCTTAAACATTGTCTGTATTAGACGTTTAGCACACAAATTCCTGTTGATCTCATCACCAGTTCAGCAGTATCAGTGCCAATTGAGCCATTGGTAGACACTTAGGAGGCTGATGGACACTAAGGAGTCTGTACTAGTAGCCTTCTAGTGTTTTGGAACAACTGAAGCAGCACTGGAACTGAAGAGCTTCCTTCCTGCAACACCTGAATGCACATAGGCCTGGGAGTGATTGTATCCCATACTAAATTCTGGCAATGAAATAGCATTTCATTTGATTCAGTAAAGAACATTTAAACACCACTGCTGCTGTAAGATGCAGTTGACCTGCACTGGAGATAAAATTTTACACTTAATCCCAGTGCCTGATGAAGCAGAAAATATATGGAAACTAGGATGTTTCCCTATTGCTACCACACTATCCAGCTGAGATTATTGCTCTTTCCAAGAACTGATGCTTTCACTCTCCAGAGTAAAAATACTGCAGAGTGGTAACGATCCCCAAATGGAGTGAGGAAAAGCTCCTGGTTTCTTTTGTGTAAGTCTTATTAGGAAGACCATTTTGCCACAGTATTTATCATCCTGATGAAACTGATATCCCTGTCTGCTCTGCATGGGAATAAAATCAGGCCATGCAGACAGAGGGGATATATATATGTGATAGTATCTTCCCATCTACTTGCCTTTATCCCAGTACTTGGAGGAATGCAGCTAAGCCCTTTGTTTTCATCATTGGAGTATTTAATTAGCATTATCCAATTCATTTAAGTACCATTCTCTTAGAAGCTTCTCATCAAGCAGACAAATGGAGTGTACTAGTATCTTTCCTTCATTGAAGCCTCCATGAAAACCAACATTTTTAATACATTTTTAATCTAACCGTACTGATGACTGAAGATATTATATGAGGGTATGCATTTTCTTGAGCTTTTACTAATTACAATAAAAGTACTATAAATGTGCACGTAAAAGCTACATAATTTTTCTTCTCAAGTTTTCTGAAAACAATGTAATTCGTTCTGTTTACTGATAAGTAGGATGCAACAGAAGTGAAGTATGAAAGAACATCAGCAACAATCTTGGATCTGTCTCCCCAACACAAATCTTCGACTCCTAACTCAATTTTATGGAAAAGAGAAAATGGTGTTATTAGGAGTTACTGTGAAATTGTGGTAAATTGTATGGTAACTATGCTATTACTGCTTGCCACCAGTGCAATTACACTCTCTGCCATGATATATCTTCTATTTATCTATAATCTAGCAAACCAATGGCAGAAAAATATTGTACCTACCTAAACTGTTTAAGAGTGATGATTTGAACTACACACGCAAAAAAAACCCCAACAAAATAAACAAAAATAAAACCAAAAGAATGCTAGAGGGTGCTGGATAGTCCAAACACTTTTTTTCCATTCTTTATAGGTACAGCCATATTTTTTAAACCATGAAGTGTGTTACAGGCATCAAACAGTCAAGAAATATTTATCTGCAAAGAATAAAGCTAGTAGCAAAACTCATTCCAACTTCAGTCATCCGAACGTCCTCCAGGTGCTTCCATGTAAGATGGCTCATGGTAATTACAATGCAGTCACTGGTTACGATATACCTAAGTCAATGGTTTTGAACAGAAAATATAATTACAGTAAAGAAACTGACCAATGAAAACATCAACATTTTGCACTACCTCTTTCCTGCATGCCAAACAGCATTTAAGATTCATGTTTTCCTTTATCAGAAATTAAACTTGAAGGATTAGTTGTGCTGAATGGCAATAGTTTCTCTCCAACCTATAACAGGAATGGGTACGTGAAAATTTCATGGGCATATGAGGTTATGAAATAATTAGTGTTTGCTCTTCAACATGGGCAGTTACCTCTTGTAGGAAAAAGAGGCCATGCAGCTCATAGATGGAAGATCACATGTTATATATGCAAGTACTGACTTGCCTCAATGTGACAATTTCAACACCATATATATTTGCAATAATTGTGTTAAACTGAATGCAAATTTTAAATAATCCTAAATAAATTAATTCTAACTGTGTTGGAACTTCCCCATAGTGTTTCTTAAATTGTTATTGCTGTAAAGTAATGCAAAGCAGTTATTATGTGGAACTACATAATAGGAAACCATAGGAAACCAGACCTACTCTAAGACACTTGTTATTGGTTACATTTTAAAAAGTATATGAAAAAAACATAAATGGAAAAACCCATACAAAATACCAGATCTCTGTAAGAAACTAGGAAAAATATCTATCTTTTACAAAAAGAATAACTTAGGTTCCACTTCTCAATCAAGATTTCCATATCTGCATTTCTACACATTTTCCAATAATAAACATGAATTATATAACTATGAAAACTGAAGAAGAAAAGCAGAGAAGACCTTAAATAAAAAAAAATGTAGCATGCTACAAGGATCTGATAAGAAGGTTTGCCTCAAACAACTTAAGGTGGGACATTGTCATGTCAGGGTTCTCAAACTAGTCCCTGACATTTGCCCCCTTTTTTTAACATTCCAATCAAAAAATATATTAGAGAAACTTCCTCTTGATTCCTAATTTTCTCTGGATCATTTGGATTTTTCCTTTTATTTCACAACATAACCTTTTCTACTTGAGAGAAAGCATACCTAAATTCTTATAACAGCAATACCAATCAGCATGCAGGTTGATATATTTTCAGTTTAACTGAAGTAATTTTATTTAAGTACAATAATTTTCTGATTCCAGGTTTTGCCTCTCAGCATTCTGTCTTGAAATTTAACTGGGTTTATGTTGTATTATCACAGGCAAAAATTCTGCAACAGCAGTGTTGTCCTAGAACAGGACTGGAGATCCTGACTGTCAGTCACACTGCACTGCCGCATACTCCACTTTTCATAGACCCCAACCTTGTCACAGAGAAAGAGTTGATTCAAAGAATGGAGTTACCAAGCTCAATAACAAGTAGACAGTCATTATTAAGCAGGTACTCCTCATTACTAGCACTGGATGCACGGGGGAATTAATGCTCCAAAACCATGCATGCCAAGCAAGAAAACTGTGTGACTTTTATAGCACAGATCTGTGCCTTTTTCGTCTGTAGTGGTTTTAGTTTACCTTCCTGGTAACTAGGGTCATAACTAAGGAAGTATTCCATCTCATTTCTTTATGTAAGCAGAGATATAAAAAGGGAGCTCAGAAGTCGGNGCTGATCACATCGTCACCCCAAAGAAAATGTATTGCGTACTCATTCCTTTCCGAAGTGTCATTGACATATATCCATGCCATGTTCATATGCACAGACAGTCCATTGAGTTATCTGAGGACCACCTCTTGGTGTCAAAGATGAGGGCTAGAAGTAAGAGGGGGCCAAATTTTGAGAAGAAAATAGTCCTCTTTTGCTGGTGTGTCAGTATGGATTTCAGGCTTCCTTATCTCATCTTGAGAGATGCCTGGGATGCCTGTTCCTTGCACAGATGGTCCCCCTTTAGATAAACACCCCTCAAGGCACATACTGCTATGGGATATACAAGCTTAGAAAATTGCCATAGAGCAAGGCACATTTGCCATTCATTGATCCTCCCTCAGAAAAAAAAAACCCACAAAAAAATATTTCTTGAGACAGGTACCACTGTAAGACATGCTAACTTAGACAGTTGCTGTTGACTAATACACAAGCCACATTTGCCACTTATCAGAGTGAACTGACATTTGTCATAGTGGTCCAAAAGCTTTTGACAAAGCTGTAAAACTAAAAACTGTGAGGATTCAAGAACTGAGAGAGATCAATTCTCTTCAGCATTCCCCTCCTGACAACCAGGTGAGAGTACCCTGAAAAAGTTTCCTAGCCAATTAGGAACTTTAAGAATTGCTACCATATGATTTGGTTTTAGATTTCTTCATGTTTTTTATATCTAATCCATATAAATACAGAATATATATGTCTAGACATAAGACACATATTACATAAACAAACAATCAGGAATTTCACTAGTTCATATAAGTTCCATATGCACTGGAGATTGTTTCATGAATAACAGAAAATAACAAACAGAATAAATGAAACGCTGGTAAATTGTGAAGATGTTAATGTCCAGTTATAAAATGTTAAATAATGCCTGACATTTCCATCCAATGATAGACATGTTCTTTCTGCTTTAATAAATTTTTCTCTTCTAATACCAAAACCCATGCTTCATTAAATTTCTGTGTCTTGATTAATGAATTTATAAATGCCTTAGCTTGAATTTTCTTACTTTCCAAGTTCTAATTTATGTCAAATTTGATAATCTTAAAATTGTAGAACAGTTTTCCAAAAGTGGTTTAAAAGCAAAAATAGTGTGTTCTATACCAGGAAAAAGATTTTCGCTCTATTAGTCTGCTACCTTGTTATTCAAAAAGCATATTATATCTGGACAAAATCCTATTTCACACACTTTATATGGGTGTACAAAATAAAATAAAATAAATTTTTAAAAAAGAGAAAAGAGGAAAAAAATAAGTTGCCAGTAAGAGCACGTTCTTTCAAGTTCAGGTAGATATGTGACCTCTATGTTGTAAAACCCAGTCTTCCAGATAAGATGCCAAAGGGGTTTCATTCTTTAAAAGGGCGTCATTGGTAAAAACAGTGAGCTAGCAGAGTGATGAGAGTCTCTGATAAGTGAGGCTAGTACTTATAGTACAATCAATGGCATCTTTCTCTTGATCTACCTTCTAAGTCATATGCTCCCAACAAAAGTTTCATAAATCCAATGTATTAAAAATCCCCAAATAAGAAATATACAGAGCGAAGAAGTTCATATTTCTATTTCTCTCCCACATAAAATATTATATTTCTCTATGGATTTAACCGTATTTATTCAGTAAGTTTTCTTGTCACATTGTTTAGTTTCCTAATAACCAGTGAAGGATTTTGAAAAAGTGATAATGTTACCAAGAATGTTTTCTGTTGAAAAATGAGCAATTTTGTAATCATGGGGGGAAAAATGGAACACATCTAAGGCTACTTCAACTTCTTTAGTCATAGAAGAAAAGAAAGACAAATAAATTCATTTTACATAAAACAGTCATTTTGAGATTTTTCCTTTTAAAGCAATTTCAGTTTTTTTCCAGTAAATTTTGATTTTATTTGCATTTTAAGTTAAACACCTGTATGGCTTCCCAAGAATGACTAAATGAGGTTTTCACCTACCAGCTGCTATTGTAACAAATAGGTGTTTGTTTGCATATGGTCTTTTAATAATTACATTGCTATTTGGATGAGGAAATGGTTAAATCCCAATACATAAGTCAGGATAGTGTTCCAATTTGACACATTTTATTGGCTGAACTAAGCAAATCTCTTGATCTTTTCCAGTGGGATTTTTTTACATCATTTACATGGGTATTTTTGTTTTTGACATTCTCAGTGTCATGTACACTCATTCTCAGTGTAACCACAGCCAGATAGAGAAGAGAACAAAACTGTTGTCTTGCTTCCTTCTTTCCCCTGCAGAAAATGGAACTTTTACAAACATGTCTGAAAGACTGATCTTAGTTACGGAGATGTCATTATCTTAAAAATATATGTACATATACTTTTATGATGCACAGAAATAAAGAAAAGCAAGTTTCTTTGGTAGATATGTACGGCATCTAATCCAAGGTCTTGATAATTTTTGGTTTTATTATGCAATTTCTCAACAAATTTTATTTATGTAGCCTTATCTCACATTACATCAGCCAGTCCCAATTATATTACCAGTTTGACAAAGTTAAATATTGTGCACTAATAATTTATACTGTAACTAATTTCTTAAGTTAACTTTTGAGAAAGGCCTGCTGCTGCACAGAACTGAAGCAACCACTCTGAACTGCCAGAAGCAAATTTGTGGTTTAAATTCTGTTTTACACTAGTTACAAAAGATTAGGTGTGATATCAAATACATTTTAGTTTATTAAGTTTAATTGTGAACCTTAGGGTTTATTATTAAGGAATTCCACAGGGCTTTGTGTGTATAGGATAATTTTGTGTCAATGTTGTCATCTATTATACAATAAATATGATGCTCCTTTTTAAAGGCCCAGTGCTCTAGGTGACATATGCCTGCTATGGTATTTCACATATTTCTTTATCAACATATAGTATCATTGAATCATGGTGGAAAGATTGACCTCTTTACTTGTTTAAAACTTATGTGAATTCAGGGGTACCTGCCTGCCCTGGTGGCCTTGCCTGTGGCATGGTGCTCAATGGGAGGAGGAGGAGGATGTGTAGGAATAAGCATTGCTCTCCCACCCTCCCCTTTTCACCTGGCCGGATGGGTCATTGTGATGGGTTTAAGAACTACATCTCCCAGATATTCCATGTAATCTTTCTACGTAAGATCAGACACTGTGTTTTTTCCCCTCCTCCTCTGGCTCTCACTGCTCTTCTCCTGCTTCCTGTTTCCTGCTTCCTGTTTCCTGCTTACTTCTTCCTGTTTCCTTCTTCCTTCTTCTTGCTTTTTCTGCTTTTCTGCTGCGTGCTTTGCTGCTGTCTCTCNTGTGGTTCTGAGTTCCCAGCAAGGGTTTTTCTGACTCAAACCTTTACAGTCATTGTCCTGGGCAGGCTCCCTGCTGCCACCTGCTTTTGTGCACACACAGCAAAAGCACCCCTCACATGCTAACAGGACAAGGACTTGCCTTACAAAAAGAACTTGCAAGAAAGCACATGACACCAGCCCACCACCCCAGTTGAACAAACCTGGAAGAACTGCTGGTCCCAGAAGAACTGCTGATGGAGCTGCTGCCAGACAGGTCATGTGTTCTCAAGGAACTGCTGTGGCCGATTAGAGTGGTGACCTTTTTTTCTTTTTTTAACCCACCTGCTCTTTCTCCCTCTCTCTTCTATATTTTCTTAACTATGTTTTTGTTTTCTTTCTTGGCATTGTGGTGTGAGCGTTGAATTGAATCTGAGTGACCTTGGCTGTGTATAAGGTATCAGACTGTAATCTGATCAGATTGAAATCTGCTTTTGCAACCCTGGGAAGTTGCTTCTCGGAAGTGCACCCAAGTATCTGCTTTGTTATTTTGGCTGTATCTAAAATAAATGCTGTATTTTATTCTACTCTCAGGATCATCTTGGTCTCTGAATTGCCATGCAGATATCAAATTACTTTCCTTCTTTGACTATGCAGGTTGAAGAAAAACCCAGACACTGGCTGTGTATTGGAGTAGGCCCTGACATGTAGATTCACAGAATCATAGAATGGTTTTGTTTGGAAAGGATCTTAAATATCATGTAGTTCCATGTCCTCTGACATGGGTAGGGACACTTTCCACTACATCAGTTTGCTCAAAGCCTCATCCAATACAGTCCTGAACACCATGAAGGATGGTTATCTGTGATGCAAAACACAACACTCATATATTTCTATGAATTCATGTCATATATAGATTTTTCACTGCAAAATTGTTCCTTCATTAAATGGGACTTAATGTGGTATAATGTTGTTCAATACTTAAATTAATAATTCCATAGTTCTCATAATTCCCTAAAAAAGAGATAAAATTAAGAAAATTTAATTTAGTAATTTACATTACTAACCTCCTAGCAGATGCATAAAAGAAATATGGGCACAGTATCCTTAACTGCATTATCCTTAAAGATACAAAAGTTCTAAGAATGTTAGATGAGGGGTCAAATACAGCCTGTTAAAAGACACCTTAAAAGATCTTGAAACAACCAAATAATTCTAGAATTTTTATAGACTATTTTGATAGATAGATGTCAAAGCTGACAGAACTACCTTGCCTAGAAGTTATTGCACTACATAGATCACACCAAATTTGTGAAGATCAGAAATATCTGTGAATTGAAGAAAGAAACTGTCAGCTTCCTGCAAGCTGGTATCTAAATAACTGGATCTGTTTAATGCTAGCATATATTTCTTTTTCTTTGGTCGCCTATGATTACATTTTAAAAATCCAATGTTGCACAGCAATTTGTAGACACTAGACCACTGAATTTCCTCTGAAGTATTTTATGCAAAAATTTTGGGTTTTATTGAAATTACCTCATTGTATTCGTGATAGCAAAATTCAGATGCTTTATCTTAAACTTCATATAAGTATTTCTATTACCACCTTCATAGACCAAGTTGGAAGAAGAAAAAGCAGTTTAACTGAAGGCATATTAGCAGGCAGGACAGATATGTCAGTTAAAAAAAAAATCTAAAAGTTCAAATTTAGCCTGTAAATATGAGCTATTAATTTATGGGTTTTCCCTCCTCTTCTGCTGTAGGTCATACAGTTCACAATTGCTTTTAAACAAAAATTCTCCTCAATAACTTAATACGAACTAGGTTATTAAAAGTCTCTTAATATAATTCCCTCATTTTTATTCCACAGTAATTTCAGTGTTGATATCTGTACATCCTTTCAAATGCTTGCATCCAAATACAGATACAAGCTTCCTGTCAACAGGCCCTCCAGCGCTACGGTTTTCCTGTGCTATTCCTTCTTTCCAATAAGAGTATTTTTAATATGTGGGATCTACTAATCAGGATTTCCTAAGATCCTTCTTTTGGTTTGGTTTTTTTTTTTTTTCAGAAATATAATCTGCAAGTTTTTTTAAAAGAAATCTCATCTCTTAATAAAGTTTTTTTAATACCTTTAGGAGAAGTATCTGAATGGTTATAGAATACTAAAAATTCTAACTTATTTCTATGCAAGGAGTTTCTTGTTCCTTTTCAGAAGAAGGTGATCAAATTCAGGAAAATATAGCAAAAATCATATTTTCAAGTTCATTCAACCAGGAAGTAATAGAGAAAAGGTGGAGGTATAAAAAGGATAGGGTTTGTTTTTTGGTTTTTTTTTTTTGAAAGATGGTGGCTTCAGCAACAAGCAGTGCAAAAAATGTATCTGAAAGCTGTATCTTACCATCAGCTGTGACAGCAGTTCTTCAGCTCTGATATGCATAGTATTAAGGCCCTGTAGGCATCAGTGATGCATGAATAGATATTTATTGTGCATAAAGTAAAAACTACTTATAGAATTCTAATCATATTACACAGATGTGACCTGGAAGAGGTGGGATGTTAAGTTTTAAGGTTGACTATTGCTAAAGCAAAGTGAAAAAATGACTGATGTAACAGGAGAGGGGGTGTATACATATAATTTAGAAAGAGTAAGAACATGCTATAATTATAATGCAATCAGACTGATGATTCGTGAGATTGTTTTCTGGGGCCAGAAAATTCTTTATGATTTTCTCTGGTTCTCAAATTCAACTTTTGCTCAAGAGAGTAAAGGAAACTTACACTGTGCATAAGTGTCACAAAATTTTGTTTACACTGCCAGTCCCTACACTGAAGGGCAAAAAAATGGTCCAGTTTCTTGGAAATATGCAGGTTTTGATGGAAGTTTGATGCCTGATAAATCACTGACAGTCTGAGTAAAAAAAACAGATGAAGAAAAGACACATGTTCTGTTAATGTTCCTTCTTTTTTTTACTTTAATTTATTTATTCCTAGTGTTTCTGAATGGATGGCCAGTTCAGTTACAATATGGACTGTGCAAATTTGCAATCAAGCTAAGGTGATGATTAAGACAATCTGTGTATGTAAATATGACTTATACAGACTGGGTAAAGTGTGTTACTTCAGTCTGTAGGTTTTAAGTTATCTAACAAGATTAATTTTAATATTAGGAAGCACCACCAAATTAAGTCATACAGAGGACAGAAAACTTCAGAAATATGCACTGAAACTTGCTGACTTGCTCTATAACTGAGACTATGTGCTGCTTTGCTAGTGCTGATTTATTTACCCTTGGTATATTTTACTTCTGGGTTTATTTATCTTGCATGAAGTATATATCTTATGGAAGAACAGAGTCAAGGTCAGCAATGGCATGTTGCATCAAGTGCACTTCTATGAATGACTGAAGAGTAAGGTTATGAACATATGAAGTTCACAACCATTTGGTTTGGCCTGCCAAGACTGATTCATAGGGAAAAGTGACAGAAAATGCTTTTAATGAACTATGAGCTTATAGAATATTTAGAGACTCACCATGGCAGCTGCTGAATGCATCACAGATAATATCAGATGTAAATATAATTTGAAGTCCCTGGTATATCTTAAGAGATGTTCATCATAATGTAAGCATATGTTCTTGTATAATAACTGGTGTTTAATAAATATGGGAGTTTTCTGCAATTTTTTTTTCTTTTTATAAAATATTTGAAAGAATGCCATTGCACCATACCATTAATTCATATTTTAATTAAAGATACTAAAGTCCACAATTAAATTTACATCCAGGTCTCATGTCCTACAAACAAAATTTTACATAAAATAAAGCCATGTGTACTCAAGCAGAAGTACAATGAAATGTACAACTCATGAAATCCCTCAAATAAGCAGATATTTTTATTTATTTATGTTTTAAACTTTGGTCATCAGGGATCAAAGAAATTACTAGCTTTACATCTCAGTGATGTACAGATTTAAATATGGATTAATCCTATGAATATTAGTAAGATAGAATTATTAACATCAGAATCTTAAATAGTGGATGCCTGTAGGCTAAGAGATATCTAATTAAATTGGTACATGCTATTGTATTAAATAGCAATTGAATCCCTAAAATACTCCTCACAACTATAACATATTAATATGAATGCAGTCACATAGTTAACAGCTTATTGAATTTTTCCTTTTTTTTTTTCCTTGCTTCATTACTTTGCAGCTAGGTTTCTTTATATTCTCACTTGATTTCTATAAATCTTTCATTACTGACATCCTATAGAATATAGCTCCATGGAAACATTAGGTAAATTAACTTGAAACACACACCTTTGACTTCAGTTGCTGAATTTAAAAATCCTCTGGCATTATTGGAAGCTGGAGGAGCTTCCAATATTATTTCTGGGAGACAGGAAACTATGTAAGCCCATAAAATGCATGAAGTTTGTATGCCTTCATAAATACATCATATGAATAAGCAAAGAAAATGGAACTGTACCTACTCATTTGCACAACAGTTGCTATACTGCACAAAAATACAAGTTTCTCTGATGCTGAAACGATAGCTGCATGTTTTAACAACAAGTCATCTTAGCTGTAGAGCAATTCTGTATTCCAGACACAGAACTGCGCTTTTGCTGAAAGGCTGTTGAAACGCCAGCTTGTCTCCAAGAACTAAAATTAACTTTCTGAGCAAAAGAAGGACTCTACAGTGTCTACATATAGTCTCATGGTCTCTCTGAATGGCACCCCATCCTTCTGCTGTGACAACTGCACCACTCAGCTTCTTGTCATCTGCAAACTTGCTGAGCATACACTTGATCTCACTGTTTATATCATTGGTGAAGATACTAAACAGCACTGGTCACAGTATGGAACCCTGAGGGCCACCACTTTTCACAGATTCCCATCTGGACTTTGAGCCGCTGACCCTGATCTCTGAATACAATCATCCAGCCAATTTCTTATCCACCGAGCAGTCCACCCATCAGATTCATATATCGCCAATTTAGAGAGAAGGATGCTGCAGGGGACCATATCAAAGGCTTTGCAGAAGTCCAGATAGATCACTTCCATTGATTTTCCCAGTTCCATTGCTGTGGTCACCCCTTCATAGAAAGCCGCTATGTTGGTAAGTGAAGATTTGTCCCTGGTGAAGCTGTGCTGGCTACCATTAATCACCTCCAAGTCCATCATGTGCCTTAGCATAGCTTCTAGGAGGATGTGTTTCATGATCTTGCCAGGCACAGAGATGAGGTTGAAAGGTCAGGAGTTCCCAGGGTCATCTTTACTACCTTTTTTAAAAATGAGCACAATGTTGCCTTTCTTCCAATCACCTGAGATTTCTCCTGACCACATGACTTTTCAAATATCTTAGAGAGTGGCTTGGCCACCACATCAGCCAGTACCCTCAGGACTCTGTAATGCATCTCATCAAGTCACGTAGACTTATATATGTTCAAGTTCCTCGTGTGGCCATGTGGCTGATCCTCTCCTACAGTGTGAGAGGCTGTACCCCTCTGGTCACCAAAAATTAGATTTGCTGATGGTTGCTTACAAATAACAGAATAATAGATTACAATCAATTAATTAATATCTATTGTCCACAGTCTAAAGAGCAGTAGAAAGCAAAAAGGCAAGAAAACAAAAAATGACACTCCTCAGAACTGGAGATTATAAAGTTGTAGTACAGAGACCAATTTTCTACCAGTAAGCAACAGAAAGCAATACTACTACTATTTTTTAACAAGTTCTGCAGTTTTCTGGGTTGTCTTTCTTTTTGCAAGTATTATTTGTTGTTGTTTCTTATCTCATTTATCATAAGATACTTGTATGCACTTCACAGGCTATTTCTGAGCTAATTATCAAGATTTATTTCCAAGAAACAGGACTTCCTCTGGGCATTGACTCCTTATCAAAGAAAGACCTCTGTCCTTTCAGCTTTCACATTATTCATCCTTGAAAGAAGACTTTTACAGAGCTCCACAAAGCTGTCTTAATAAGCTAAGATTCCCAGCCTTGCAACAATGCCTACAAGAGAAGCAAAGTTCTTGTTTTGCAGAGTTTCATGCTTTTAATGTTCACTAGTAATGTCCCAATTTTTCCCTGCTAGGTTCATCTCAAACTAAATATAGATTTTGTTCATACAAAAAGAAATAGACACAGATCTAGCTCATGAATACCAACATGACCACAACCTGAGTTGCTCAGCGTGGTTTCAATGAGCCCAGCTGTTGACATAGGTGTACAGAAATACCTGATAAAGCAGAACATAAGACATTTTTAACCTGGTAGAATTCTAGAAGTGCCATGTTTGTGTTGCTCTTTTGCTTTCAAACATGCTTAACAATCTCAACTATGACTATAGTAACCCCCAGGTATTTGCTGGCTTGGTTTTGCCTTCTAGATCATCACTCACCATCAGTTCTTGTAAGAAAAACAGATCCATGGTTTCTTGGCGTAATGATAATAGACAGACCAAATTCACCAATATGGTTGTCTGAGGCTTAGAAGTATATTTGATATCTGTTGGCCAACTTAAAAGAATATTTTTATACCTGATTTTTCTTAGAGTGTTAAACACATTACCTTTGTTCCCCATTTCACAGGTAAATAAACCTGAAAGGACAGGATGAGTGTTTCTGCAGAATGAGATTAGTGATAAAAATATTGCTGTTCATAGGCATTTTATATGGCATTTTGTAACAATCACATTTCATAACTTTTTTTTTTTTAAGGAAACACATGTCTTAATAATCACTTTTCTCATGGATGTTTGTTCTCGGCATATGCACATAAATTCAAATCAAGCTTCATACACAGACTGAGGTCATCACTGAAGACAGAAGTAGATATAAAAGCTCCTTGTTTTAGTAATAACTGAATAAGCATGTGTATACTTTCAGTTTCACTAAGTAAACATTCTGAATTATAGTAAGGGTTAAAACTTAGCTTATCTTTAAAAATTCCTCTTCTACTTAATCAAAGTAGTGAAAAATAACTAAAACCTAGTATTTTAAAACAATAGTACTAATTTCTACTGAAACCTTTCTTTAAAATAAACAGAAAAATCAATAAAATTTCTACATAATTGATCTTTATAAAAAACTTATTCATTGCTACTACCCAAAATTTCAATTAATGAAACACTTATTTCATGAGTATTAGCTCAAAAAGCACTGATTTTTTTCTTTTTAGTCATTAATTGTAAGTTCTAGTGTCAAAATTACTGATGAGTAACGAATATATTTATTGAAGTGATAAGTTGCATTCACAATAGCACATTTCAATAAACAGTGTAATATATTTGGGGTTTATGATAATAAGCCTTTTTTTTTCTTCTTTTTTTTTCTTTTCTTGGGTAACAATATATTTAATTTTCTGTTAGATTAAGTTGAAGTTTGTCATTATCATTAAATATAGACAGAGGGTTATGTGAATGTTAATCTCAAAAGAAGGCTGCTTTAGTCAACAGGTATCATGAAAAAAATTTAAAAGTTACCTTAATTTCATAGCTGTGCACCACTTTCATTTGAAGAATGGCTGCTGATCTTCCCCATTCATTGGTGAGCATCAACTCATGCCAGCTACAGCCAAAGACACAAATCCCACAGCAGAACAACTCTCCCCACCCTTGTCCCATCTTAAAATGCAGCTGAAGGAGGTAGGTTGTCAGTCCCTTTCATCATCTCCATGCGGACCTAAAGACGGCCACTCTGTCTGGAGCCGATTCATAAAGGCCTATTTGGCCCTAATGGCTGCTCAGCCAAGAAGGGAGCAGAAAGAATGTGTTTTGCTCCCTTGTCAGAACCGACTGTTCCTGTTCAAAATAACACACCCATCATTCTCCCACGGTGGTACCCAATGAGGGCTCAGGCACCCTCTGAGCCTTGATAAGGGGTGGGAAACTTAGGAAGTCATCACAGGGGTTTCAGTGTAGGACCTCACAGTATAAGAACACCTGTGCTATCTTACTATATTACCCAGTCCTGGACAGGGAAGTTGGAGTCAGGCAATCCAAACTATGATAAAAGTCTCAATTTCTGGTTTCTCAGTCTGATTAAATAATCTTGCACAATCTAAAGGCTTTCTCTACTGTCCCAGAGCTACAAATAAGGAAATGATAAAATTATGGCATTAGATTTCACATCTGTGCAGATTCACAAATGCAATAAACCTGCCCGTGAAACAATCCATGATATTCTTAGTCAGACTAAAAAAAGCTAAGTGGCAACAATCAGTTAGGTTTTTCAAAGGCGTGTTCTTATCTCCAAAACAGAGTATTTATATAACTTACATTTCAACATCACTGACAGGTAAAGAGTAACATCTAGTTTAACTTCATCTGTACCACAGTTCACCTCCAAGCTGTTCAAGATCTCTTCAGCATTTTTTGCTCTGTTGCTAGCTACAGAAGATCCCTCACTCTCATTATTTCTGAAATGGCGTCATCAGCCCCACTGTTTCTTCTTCCTTCAACTCTTTTAGCATGAACTATGATGGTAGGCTGAAATACTAACTCTGGAAGCCTACCTGAAGAAGGATGAAAGGGCATTACTTTTCCACAGTACACATGAATGGGCAACAGTCTTGAATAGTTTCATGGCCCAAACCACAGATTTCTTTAACACTGACTCTTTGACCTTGTACATTTCCCAATTCTCATTTTTTTTTGTTCCAAGACCTTGTAAAGTCTTGTATCTCAGCTCTCATCCTTTGTTTTTGGTTAGATATTGGGAGGTGAATTGTGGTCAATCAAGCATGCTTTTAAAGTGTTCTTGAAAGAATTTTCAGGCAACCACACTTCTTTCTGTGCTGTTAGTCATCAACCAAGGCTTGCATCATTATTCTGAACCCCAGGTCTAAAATGACAGCACTTGTGCATCCCTTTTTAAATCTTAATGCAAATCATCATACTACGAGACTTCATCAGCAGTTAGCTTCCACAACCATCTAGCACAGTATATAAAATTAAGGTCAGCTGAAGTCTTCCAAGCTATTGATTTTGAAAGATTTTCCCTGTATCAAGACTGAGACACTGTTTTAGAGCACAATCAAAATAAATGGCATTAAGGGTGAATGTTTCATTCAACCATTAGCACAATGCCATATATACCTACTACAAAACGGGTTTTGGATTTCTCTGTGGTTCTCTTAAAGCTGTGCAGGAAAGCAGATAAATTGAAACAAATGTGATTTTTAGAAACAAATATATGTAACTATCATTTCTATAATTTATTAAATGTGATTTAACTGTTTACCTTTAAATACTTTTAATCTGTGTTAACCACTAGGTTATAAAACTTTTTCCTTTTTATTTGCATGGATTTGAGTCTAGATTAGTATAGAAATAGTACAAGTGCCAGTCTTCCTGTTAACTGAGAGATTAGAGTTGAATCCAAATATTTGAATTGTGAAACTACAAATGAAGATGGAAAACTATTGTTTGTGTGATAAAAATACTTAATTTATAAAATAGTAAGTGGTGGCTACATCCTTCTTTCAACCAATCTTCTATTGACAGCTGAGAAGGTATGTTTAACTATTAATCTGCTTTTCCAGTGACCAAAACTGAAACATTTTGTTCTGGTTATTTTTTCAAAAGAAAGAGCAGAGAAAGTGCACTCATCATGATGCACTCATCAGCTGTGGAGAACTTCTGGAATACCCAGACAGGAAGTTTTCTACTTTGTTTCCTGAAAAAGAATATCAACCATATAGCTATAGAAACTGAGGCTGAATGTCCATTTGCTTCAAGGCAGTATCCCTCTGTTGACTGTACAGCAGGCACAGAAAAGGCACATTGGCGAAGGCATCTTTTAATTGCTGAGGTTAGGGCATTAATTCTTTGCAATGGCTCTTCTGCTTTCTGCTTCTACTGCTGCCTCCCTTGGAACTCCTTTAAGTTACCTTTCCACAAGACATTGATGAACTTCCTGAATTTACAAGTGGCAAGTGGCCAGTGCCAGTTTGAATACAAACATTTACTCTTTGTTGAAAACAGAGGAAAATACAGCACTTTTTGTGGTCAGGCAGTTTTGAAAGTTAGTAATTTTATCTGCTAGAAGTGACTACCTGTTCCAGAATAAAAATTCTGCACTAAGAAATTGCACATATTCAAGGTTATAATATTAATTTATCAATTTTAAATAAATGAACAGATATCATGAAGATTTCAGTTCAGCTTGAAACAGATAAGAAATATAATCTCCTGGATATTAACTGCTGCTTCAAGCATTTGAAAGAAATTTCAACTGCATGGATAGTACCAACAGTTTGGTTCTTGAATTTTTCAATAACTGCTGCATCACAGATCAAAGTATGTAAAGAAGGTAAGCAGAAGTATTGTATTATGATGATAATATCCTGTATATCTGAGACAAACTAGAGTGATTTTATCTCCAAAGTAAAACCTTAGATCTAATCTCAAGATCTGCATTTATACTACGCATATCTTCTCATTTTGTGCTACAGGCAGACAAAATCACTAAAACACAAATACATTGTGATCACTTATTTTTAAAGTGAAAATAATAAAAATGATTGATATTTAAGCAACTTGGTCAATTGGTTGATTATTTGTGTAAGATATTGCTCATATAGAAACATGCAAGTTTACTAAAATAAAATAAAATTCTTGTGTACGTAAAATTATTGTCTGTGTACAAGAAAATAGATATGATAGAGAACCTGAGGACACAGCAATGAAAAGTAAAGGAACCATTAGCATACTGTATGATCCTTTGAAATACTTTCTAAGGTGCTTTGATTGCAAATATGGCAGAGAAAGTTTGTGCTTTAAATCATTCTGTGTACACGATGGCACTTCAGGAAAAGGGGAGAACTTCTTTAAATACCTTTAGTTCTTTTTTTTTTAGGAAACAGAGCCAACAACATTGTGACAAGCTTTAGTTCACAGATTAATAATGAAAGTCAGTGTAGCTAAATGTGTGTCACTTTGTTCCATCAGAAACATAGAATTCCAGGCACAATTCAGCATAATTGAACTGAACAATATGTAGAAATACTCAAGCTAGCTCAGTTTACTAGAGGTAAAATGGTCACATCAGTGCAGAAATCCACCTGGGAATAATTAATCAACAGAACCAGGGATGAGCTATGCTACAGAGACGTTCCCTTAGCATGACTATTTTTGAGCCACATAGATTTACTCCTTCACTGAGATATAGTCAATTACACAGAGGCTGTTCTGTTTTCATTTCTTTAAATTCTGGGATTTTTCCTGTATTTACTCTGGATGCAGTCCCTCCTTAATCCTCTATCTTTCCTCTGAGTCCACCATTTCTGAAGCATAAGTAAGCAGAGGTTACGCCTTTCTCTTTCCTGAAATTCTAACCTCATTCCGCAGCACAGATATCAGTCACCATTTGCAGATGTGCAACTGACAGAAACCTATATCCAACTAACTTTGCAAACACACAAAGGGTTCTTACACATAGGAAGTGTGTAGACACCCACAGACACCCACAGGTGGCATGCTTCCATTTTCTATTCCTCAGCTTGGTTTTCATGTTACATAGTGTAAAATCTCAGTAAACTCCACACTACTCCTGCAACTGTTAGTGATAATGCTCTGGCTGAATAATCCCACAAGATGAAGATGAAGGTGAAGACAAAGATAAAGATGTGCCTCTTGTAGCAAGACTATTTCTAACATTAATTATAATTTGAAAATATACTTATTCTGAAAAAAAACTTCCATATAGAACTAGCTTTCCTTAGAGAAATCACGACTAGTATATTTACTTATGCATTTGCCTTTCATCAGGCTTTTTGTCATAAGCAGACCCCTGAACCACCTACAGATCATCCATCACAATATTCATAAAATATTCTGAAAGAGATACCAGTTAAAAAATGAAAATTCCTATTTGTCATTGTGCCTTGATATTACTAAGTGTATGAAAATCAATAAGACACATATCTTTAAAATATAGGAAAGGTAGATGAATACTCACCCAAATGAGAAACAGTAGAGGGAAGAGTATATGAAGAGATCAGGGGAGATTTTAAGTTGATTGATTTATTTTTTGGCTGAGATTCTATTATAAAGCTCATTAAAGGCAGGTACATGAAAGCAAAGTCAATTTGTAGCAAATATTTAATTCAGTTAGGTGAATTTCAGATCATAGAATCATACAATCATAAAATCTTAGAATCTTAGAATGAGTTGAGTTGGAATGGACATTAAAGATCTTCTAGTTTCAACCCATCTGCAATGGGCAAGGAAAGCTTCCACTACACTGTGTTGCTCAAAGCATTATCCAACCAGGACTTACCCCAAGATATGGGGCAACTATCCTTTCTCTGGGTAACCTGTACCAGGTTTTGTTTTGCTCATTGTAAAAAAATTCTTCCTTATGTCTATTCTAAATCTGTTCTTTTTTTAGTAGAAAACCATTAGCCTTTGTCCTATCACTACATGTCCTTGTAAAAGGTCTCCCCAGTTTTGTTGTAGGCTCAATTTAGGTACTGGAAGGCTGCTATAATTTCTCTGTGGAGCCTTCTTTTCTCCAGGCTGAACAAACCAAACTCTCTCCACTTGTCTTCATAAAAGAGCTGTTCCAGCCCTCTGATCACCTTGATGACCTTCCTCTGGAACCACTCTGACAGCTCCATGTCCCTCTTAACTTTAGGGCCCTGGAGCTGAATGATGTACTCCAAGTGCAGAATCACCTCTCTAGACATACTGGCCATGCATTTTTTGATGTAGTTCAGGATACAGTTGGATTTTGGGCTGCAAGCCCACATTACCAGGTCCTGTTAAGCTTCTAATGAACCAATACCCCTAAGTATTTCTCTGAAGACTGCTCTCAATCCCTACACTGCATAACCCATATTTTGCTTGGGACTACTCTGACCCACATGCAGGACCTTAGACTTGGCTTTGTTGACTTTCAAAAGGTTCACACAGGCCCCTTTCTCAAGTCTGTCAAGGTCCCTNACTACACTGTGTTGCTCAAAGCATTATCCAACCAGGACTTACCCCAAGATATGGGGCAACTATCCTTTCTCTGGGTAACCTGTACCAGGTTTTGTTTTGCTCATTGTAAAAAAATTCTTCCTTATGTCTATTCTAAATCTGTTCTTTTTTTAGTAGAAAACCATTAGCCTTTGTCCTATCACTACATGTCCTTGTAAAAGGTCTCCCCAGTTTTGTTGTAGGCTCAATTTAGGTACTGGAAGGCTGCTATAATTTCTCTGTGGAGCCTTCTTTTCTCCAGGCTGAACAAACCAAACTCTCTCCACTTGTCTTCATAAAAGAGCTGTTCCAGCCCTCTGATCACCTTGATGACCTTCCTCTGGAACCACTCTGACAGCTCCATGTCCCTCTTAACTTTAGGGCCCTGGAGCTGAATGATGTACTCCAAGTGCAGAATCACCTCTCTAGACATACTGGCCATGCATTTTTTGATGTAGTTCAGGATACAGTTGGATTTTGGGCTGCAAGCCCACATTACCAGGTCCTGTTAAGCTTCTAATGAACCAATACCCCTAAGTATTTCTCTGAAGACTGCTCTCAATCCCTACACTGCATAACCCATATTTTGCTTGGGACTACTCTGACCCACATGCAGGACCTTAGACTTGGCTTTGTTGACTTTCAAAAGGTTCACACAGGCCCCTTTCTCAAGTCTGTCAAGGTCCCTCTGCATGGCATTCCTCCCCTCCAGCATGTGAACTGCACTGCACAGCTCAGTGTTATCTGCAAACTTGCTGAGGGTGCACTCAAGTCCCACTGTCCATGTTACCAAAATAGGTGTTAAACAGTTCTCATCTCCGGAGAAGCCCCACTCATCACTGGTCTCCACTTGGACATTTTACTGTTGACTTGGACATTTTACTGTTGACCCTGTAAGTGTGGCCATTCAGCTAATTACTTATCCACCAAGTGGTCCATCCATCAGAGCATATCTCTACAATTTAGAAAAATTAATGTTGAGAAGGACAGTATCAAATGCTTTGCACAAGCCCAGGTAGATGATGACAGTTACTCTTCCCTTATCCATCAATGTTGTAAGTTTATCATAGGATGTCACAACATTTATCAGGCATGCTGGCTGTCACCAGTAACTGTCTTATTTTCAACATGCCTTAGCATAGTTTCCAGGAGGTTATGCTCCATGATCTTCCTGAGCAAAGAGTTGAGACTGAATAGCCTGTAGTTGCTTGTGTCTTCCTGTTTCACATTTTAAAAAATTGGGGGTTCACTTCCCCTTTTCCAGTCAGTGGGAATTTCACCAGGTTGTCATGGCTTCCTAAATGTGATGCACATTAGTTTAGCAATTTCTTCCACCAGGTCCCCCAGAACCTGAGGATGCATCTCACCAGGACTCATGGACTTGTGCACCTTCAGATTCCCTACATATTCTCAAACCTTATTTTTTTCCTACAGTGGACAGTTCTTCATTCTCCCAATCCCTGGCTTCACCTTCTGCATCTTAGGTAGTGCATCTGGAGGATTTTTTTTTGGTGAAGAATGAAACATGAAGTCATTTAGTGCCTCAGCCCTCTCCATGCTGTAGGTAACCAGGTCTCCTTATTTCTTCTGGAGGGCACCCACTTTCTGCCTAGTCTTCCATTTATCACCAATGCACCTATAGATGCTTTTCCAGTTACCCTTGAAATTCTTGGACAGATCTCTTATTAACCGAGCTTTATCATTCCTAACCTCATCTCTGGTTGTTGTACAATTTATCTGTACTTCTCCCAAGCTATCTGCCCTTGATTCTTTGCTCTGCAGACTTCTTTTTGTGTTTGAGTTTGTCCAAGAGTTTCTTTGTTCATCAATGCACACCTCCTGGCATTCTTGCCTGACTTCCTTTTTGCTGGGATGTGTTCTTCCTGAGCTTGTAGGCAGTGATCCTTGAATATTAGCCAGATTTCATGGGCCCCTCTTCTCTCCAAGGCCTTATTCCATGGCAGTCTGCCAAGCAGACCCCTGAAGAGGCCTATGTCTATTCTCCCGAAGTCTAGGGTAGTGAGGTTGCTTTGTGCCCTCCTTGCTGCCTTAAGTATCTTGAACTCCACCATTTCATGGTCACTGCAGCCAGGGCTGCCCTTGAGCTTCACATTCCCTACCAGCCCCTCCTTGCTGGTGAGAACAAGATCCAACACAGGATGTCTCGTCATGTGTTTCTGTCATTTGAAAAAGGAGTTTATTGTCAAAACACTCCTGGATCACTTATGCCCTGTTGTGTTGTCTCTCTGAAAGTTATTGACTGAAACTGAAATTGATTGAAATACTTGATGAGGACCAAGGTTCGTGAACACAAAGCTGCTTCTGTTTGTCTATAGAGGGCCTCATCTGCTTAGTCATCCTGGCCCAGTGATCTGTAGCAGGCCCCCATATTAATGTCGCCTATCCTTGCCCTCTCGTTAATACTGACCCATGAACTCTCAATTGCCACCTCATCCATCCCCAGGCAGAGTTCCATACACTCCAGATGGCCATTGACATAGAAGGTAAAGTCCCCTCCTTATCTCCCTTCCCAGCCCTTCTGAAGCAGCCTGTATCCTTCCATTCTAGCACTCTAGTATCAGAAGTCATTCCACTACATCTCTGTGACATCAATAGACCTACAGTCATGCATACATCTCAAACTCCTCATTTTTTCACATGTTACATGTATTTGCACAGAGGCATTTAAGCTAGGCTGCCAATGAAGGTGACTTACAGGCTAGAGTGGCTGGAATTCCTTTGTATTTCTTTTCAGGTATTCTCCTGCTGACTTGCGGTCCTTCTCCAGGCTGTATGGCTGGTGCAGGCATTAAACTCATAGGAGCAGGATGGATTGAGGTTCCCTTTCCCCAGCAAAATTAGTTTAAATCCCTCTTCACGAGCTTGCTGAACCTATGACTGGAGATGTTCTTCCCCTTCTCTGACAGATAGACCTCATTAGCTCTCTGTAGACCAGGTTTCTCAAAGTGAATCACACAGGCTAAGTAGCACAGCCCTTGCCTGTGGTACCAGTCCTGTAACCATTTGTTGATTCACCAGATTCAGCTGGCCTTTTCAAACCACTTCTGTTTGACCAAGAGGATTGATTGAAACCCTACCCAAGTTCCAGAGACCTTTACTGTCACTGCCAGTGCTCTGTAATATTTGATAGTCCTCAGACTGTTCCTGGCTAAATCACTGGTGCCCATGAAAAACAGTAGCAGCAGTAGATAATAGTCAGTGGACTGTACAAGGCTTGGTAGTCTCTTGGTGACATACCAGATACAACCACCCAGTAAGAAACACACCTCTCTAGAGAATACATCAGGCTGGCAAATAGGTGCCTCAGCACCTCTCAGAATGCCTCCTAAAACACTCATCTCCTTTTCTTACTTGTGCTGGTTGTTATCTAAGAAGTAGATGAAGATGCCTTATCCAGTATCAACATCTTTCCTGATGAGATAGGTCATTCCTTTTGAGCCTGCAGAGTGGTGAAGCAGTTCTGCAAGGTCACTTCAGGCTTCCAGGGAAATATCTTCCTGCTGCTGGTCTTTTCCATTGCAACTTTCCATTTTTCTGCATTATTTCCCATTAAACCTTCTTACATTATTTAGTCTTCATTGCATAAACAGCCAATTATCTCACTTTTTGCCTTCTATAGCCTATATCTATATTGAGTGCTCCCACTTCTATCTGCAAAATTTCCTTTACTGTTCAAAGTAAGATGTATTTTCAAAATTAGGAGAGTGATGACTCCCAGTATCATTTCTACAATTCACATTTAAATAGTTTCTGTAGCATCTAGAACTTATATGCTGAATAAGAAATTGTACCAAGACATTTTCCCTGTAAAAACACAGCAGGAGAAATTTTTTAAGTTCTCAGAAAAGCTTCATTATATTTCTGACTCTTTCTGTGATTCTTCTGTTCCTTGCAGAGCAGTGACCCATTTTCTTCCACCGAGAGAGGGGTAGAGCTGGAAATGTGGGTGTCACTTCCACAGGGAAATAAGTTCCTCTCAAGATACTATTTAAAACCACAACTTCGATCTGTTATCTGCAGGTATAAAGTAATATGCTGGGAAAGAATCAACCAGGATGCCCTGATCAAAAGCCAGTCTTTGTTACCTTTGAAGTCAGTGGCAGAGGGCCTTAGTTAAGTGTCTAAGTTTCCTGCCACAGCTGGATCTAAGTATTTTACTTTGGTTAGTTCAGCACTTCTGCTAATTGTTGAACACTTTTTCTAGGCAGTATGGTTTTCTGTTCCATTATATTGTGTATCTTTCACTCTTCCACACCAAAAATTAAACAGTTATTTCTGATATAAAGAACTATAATACTCTGCAAATAAACAAATGTTCCTGTACACTATTATCAAATACAGAAGTATTCCTATGGCAAACAAGTATTATTTTACTCTTCTCATGGTGAGAATTTATCACATTCAAACATTGCATATTTAAGGGATTATTGTTGAAAAAAAAATGCTCAAACCTTTATGCTGAGTTAGTTTACACAGCTCTTTCACAATGTAGACTTTGGGAATAATAGTTTTCTCTTTGCATATTTAAAATATACAAAATTTTGTCTTCTAAAACAAGCAAACAAGCTAATCCACCAAATTAGGAGTTTTGGCAGATTATAGTTTCCATACATTCTTTTTTTACACACCACATGTGGGTAATTTTCTGTTCATTTTATAATTCTCATTTTTCCTGTTTACTGTAAGGTACTTCAACTTGATATTGTTTCTGTATTACAACTGTGCTGTTTCTGCAACTAAGATAATGTATAAGAACCACATGAACAGAAATGTTATTTGAGTTAATAAATGACTAATCCAAAGAAAATACCCATAGTAATGCCAGCCAAAAGATCATCTAATAAAGAAAGAACCACTAAATACATTATTTAGAAAAACAGTCTGGAGTTGCCCATCAGTGTTTAATATCAATTCTGCAAGACAAAGTAAGAATTAAATAGATAGGAGAAAACAAAAGGAAAATATTTAAATTTACTTGGAACTAAGGAAAACAGTTATTGTACAGCCTTTGTTAATGAACAGATGTTACAGTTCTACCAAAGTTCACTTCTGTAATGTAACTATGAGGACTTCTAGACATCCTTATACTTTGAGAAACAATTCAGTGTCTACTCATGGAATTAATCACTGGGTTTCTTTCTTCAGCAAAATATCTGGCAAGGGCTCTATTTTGTACAAGTGTCACTATTCATCAAAGAGGAGAATTTTAATTCTTCCTTGTGAGAACTGATTGATGGGTTTTGCTGCAGCTGGTTTGTATGCTTCTGTAACTAGTATGCAAATCCTGGACAGCTTAAGGAAGGAAGTGATTGTAACAAGAATTTAACTTATTTTAACNGACTTTGTCCTTTTTCATATTTTAGCAGTGAAAGAGTGTTTCTCACATTCCTTATTAGATTTTTATTATTTATCATTTTATATTGTTATTCTATTTTAAAAGTTTCAATTATTATGTGAGATAGTTTCAGGAAGCAACATTGGATGACAAATAAAAAAGAACAAGTTGTAAAATGAACGACTCAAAGGATTGCTTTAAATCATCAAACACATGAAATATTAGGTTATGTTGGAAAACATCTGCCCTACCTCAACTCTGTTTTCCACAAGGACATTCAAAGAAAGATGTGATTTAACGTAGCTTTGTTAAACCATATGAAATCTCTGTGTAAACACTTTCTTTTGGAAGTGAAGATCCTCCAGTACTACATGCTTTAATTGTTTGGGGAATTACTGAAAACAGAATTGAATTGAGGCCACCTTGAGTCTAAAGGAAAGTACTTTGTTCAGGGAGTTGAAGCATTTTAAGTAATTGACTTGAAAAGGAAAATGTGATTAGTTGTCCTTTTCACCCTGTGAAGACACATTGACATTTACCATCTTTGTTTAGTGCTTACACTTCCTTTGACAGTTCAGCAAATACAAATGTTGGCAAGGCTTAAATCCACACACTGAGTTCAATAGCAGATATTAGCTTATGTTTTTTAACTTCTCCTTGAAGGGAACAAACTGATATCTACTGATAATGCTAGCACTGAGGCATGGCACTATCTGTAAGCCACATATACCCATGAATGCAGTGTAGAGCCTAAAGAAAACAAAAAGAGAAAGTAAAAAAACTCCCCACATGGCATTTGCTTGTGTCAGGGCAGTCTGAATGTTTTTTGCCTCAAACATTTTGTCACAGCAGGCATTATAACCATGCGGCTTCCCTGAAGTCGGTTCTTCCTGTCCGCACTGCCCCACCTCTCCCCGACGGCTCTCTCGGGGGGCCGAAAGGAAGGGGAAGCGTGGGGGCGGGGGCAGTTGCCACGCGGCCAGCGCTGGGGTCGGTTACCACGCAGTCAGGGGTCCTGGCAGTCACCATGTGGCCGTGGGGAATGGTCACCTCGTGGCTGTGCAGAGGGAACGCATAGCCGCCGTGCTGGTCAGGAGCCTTGAGTGCTCCTCTCTGCGCTCTCTGCTGTGCCTGCACTGAAATACAGACCTGCACTGGAGTAGCCCAAACCACGCAACTGGACCACATGGTGATATTTCTCTATTTTTCTTTCAGTCTTTTCTCCCTACCTCCCCTCTCCCCCTGACCTCCCGGCGTGCGTATCTGCTTGGATCTTATTTTCTATTCACCCTGGCAGAAGTCCTTAAATCTCTGGATCGCTAAACAGAAAAATGGACACCACGTTCCTCTCTCTCCCCTTTGGGTTGAGACAGTTTGTAATAAAAATATAAATGATAAATAGTCATAATAACAATAATAATAATAATGTATATATNGAGGGGAGGGGAGGGGAGGGGAGGGGAGAAGCACATAGAGATTACCTTTCAGAGGTATGGTATATACTGCTGACATTTGTTGAGGTGTTTGCTGCATGGAAACTGGGGTGTGATTTTGTATATATGGGGTATGATTCATAAGCAGCTCAAGATACACCATTGAAGCACTACAAACTATCAATAAATATTAGATTTCTCAAAGCTGGTACAATTCCTAGGAGAAGTAGAAGCACCATATCTATTTCTCTTTGTGGAATATATAGGAAGCTGAAGGTATCTTGATTCCTGAGTGTATAACTGTTAAAAATGAAACAGACTCCATATGTTTGTAACAATACATTTGGCTAAAAAATACATCTAATTTATCTTTTTTTAAAAGAAAATACTTATTTAATGACTTCTCACTTTAAAATTCCTCCATTTTTAGCTATCTGCAGGCTTTTTTTCTGTTTTTATTGGCGATCCCCACTCCAACTCCAATTACACCTTCATCCTCAATAATGCTGAGGTTGGATCCTCAGCAGAGCTAAGTGGTATTCACATTCAGTATGGTATGATGTCTGTGTGCACCAGATATTCCAAAACTCAGCGACTCAGAAACATTTGAAAATATAAGTCAAATATTATTATCCATTCTGATAATTTCAGATGTGAACTTGTAGCTCAGACAGAAATATATGTGCCTCCACTAGCAGTTTTAGTTAAAACTCAGATTGAATTAAAGAGAATTTTTCAATATATCACAACCTTCCAGAGAATTATCTTGATATTAATTTCTTCTTTAAGACAATATATAGCTTACAAGCTACCCAGTTTTGTAACATGCAAGTAGTATATATGATCATAAGTATATACATATTTAAAGAAATCTATTTAAAAATATATTTATATTACAAAAGCATGATAATATCAGTATAAAATGTTCCATTTTGCATTCTGAAGAACAATTAAATGTGTGCTTTTGTTTATCACTGTTTCAATGTTGTTCTGTCTTGACCTAACATTATTCTGTTACTTCACAAACTGTTAGGTTGTCCAGAGAATCTGTAGTTCACACTGCTCTTGTCTTCACTTTCCTGCCCATAGTCATACCTCCGCCAGCAGGAACTCCGTTGTCAAGGACCACTGTAAGAGTGGGAAGTTGTACTACTGTATAATGTACAGTGGGACATCTTGGTCTATAGGAAAAATGTTGATATAAGAAGTCAGGCTGAATAAATACAGATGGACTATGAATTTACTTGAAAGGACCCTAGTAGACAGATTTTTTTAATGTTATAGTCCTATTTGCATACCTAGAAAATAATAACATAATTTAATAGCTTTCCTGTAAAACATTTTAAGTTTCTCAAAGATGATTTATGTGGTTTTTTGACCCCAAAGGAATCATGTTAGCTCCTTGCGTTTGGTTGGTTTTTGCAGATGTTTTAAGACTCCCAGTAAGCTCCTAAATAAATACCTAGAGCTGACCATATAGGTAATGTGAGGAACTGAACTGACATTTTTGTCTCAAAGGTTTAGAAGCCACTGTAAGGTTATGACACAGGAATTGCCAAAACCACAAAGTCAGCAACCTGCAGAAGCTCAGTGATAGCCATGCCATCACTGCATGCAAAGTGAGCTGGAGACACAAGGTGACAAGTGTACAGGCACAGGTGGACAAAGATGTGTAGTACATGTGGTACATGACAACCTAAGCTGAGAACGGGTATACAAGGGCCCACTGAAAGTGCATGCGCACCTCTGTTCACCATCAACTGTTTGTGGGATCTCAGGTTGCTGACACCTGGTGACACGGCAGATCCATGGTGGTGACTATTCTTATGATATCATCCCAAGACTTTGGTTAAATTTCCGTCTTTATTCCTCTCTTTCCTATCACTACAGCCTCCTTTTGCTTTTCACCTACTACTTTTTACAATAAAGATTTTCGAGGTATGGCATCCAATATTGTTTGCGTGTCACTCTTAACCTGGGGGATCAGCAAGCAAACCTTTCCAACTCAAGATTGGGACAGGTAACTCATGTTGTTTGAAACTGCTGTTCTCTGTGACTAACTTTTGTTTTTAAATTGAGTGATCTTTTGCAGAAACTGTAGAATATTTGTACTATCACTACTTAGCCTAAGGCAAAAGACTGTTATTCTCTGAAGCCCCTAAAATCTTCAGTAAATCAATGAACAGAGCACTGTACCAAAAATCAATAGATACTTGTTCTAAAGTAGAGGTAAAAAAGTGTACAGCAATGCAAAAACTAACCTAAACAGGAAGCACAAATATTTTCAAATGTGTCTTCAAGTAACTGTTCCTCTACTTGGCCCATCTGCAAATAGTTTTGTAAAGACTCATGTTTCTCCTCATTGATCATAGCAAGTCAGTAAGACAGTATCCCAACTCAGTCCTATAGGAAGAATTTCCACATAATATAGGAAACATAGTTCATTTCTACAGCAGGTACTTTGATTGCTTATCACACCATAGCTTCCCAAATATTAAGATGTCAACGTCTACTCTGTGAATAGGCCTTTCCAAATTTAAACATAAATTCTCTAGATTATAGATAGCTAAATTACAAAATAAGTAAAACAATGTGATTTATGGAGCAAAGTTTTTTGCATTCTGTACATATAGACATGTATTTGTCTATATGTATGGAAGTGAATATACTTATGCATATGCCATATGAACTACTTTCAATGGCTGTTCTAATCCTAAAAGTTGGTTAAATACTAATACCTGTTTGATTGTTCATGGTCAGAGCTACAGGACAAACCTTGAAAATGGAAAGCAGCACAAACATTGCATTAGCAGATGAGATATCAATATTATTCCAAAAGATCTTTAAAAAAGAATTTCCCACATTTGCATGTTCTTCCTTCACATACACAGCCCTTTCTGCTCCCTTTCACAACATAGGAAAGAAATCACATACTAGCTGTGCTTCAGTCCTGAAACACAGGTTTCATATTTTTTTCTGTATCAGAAATCAGAGGAATATTCACAAGGATGACAGATGCAACACAGACCCTTTGAAAGATCTATTCATTTTGGAACAGCAAATGGAAGAAAGTTACTAGAAGGAAGAATTCCTAGAAGATATCTGAAATGCCATTAAATTGCTATGCCACTGTAACAGACAAATTTGTTTATTTTTAAATAGAAGTATCATGAAAACTAAAGTAAGCTTACTTATATTTTTAATGATGGTGAAATTCATAGAAACTGTAGTGATTTGGACACCTCATTATGTCATGTGTTAACAGTCCTTATCTTTCTGCCTACAGCCTTGCCACAGCATTGTTTTAATCTGTCGAGGTGTAAGCACAAATAGAATTACATGGAGAACATGCTGAAATCAGAATCTGGTTTCATTTCTGGATAGAAGTATGTACTAGATCTGGCAATGAGAGAGAAGATTCTCTTCACAGCAGCTCATACAATGCTGTATAAGATCTGTGACTGAAACAGCATTGATAACACACTAACATTTTAGCTGAGTAAACATTTAGCTGAGTAAACATTTAGCTAAACATTGAGTCCATAATATCCCCTCAGGAGTAAGCTAGGGGTGGGAAAGCAGCTAGGTGGGGACAGTGGTGGGACAGTCAATCCCAGCTGACCAAAGGGTTGTTCCATACCATTTAACACTATATTCAATGATAAACCTGGGAAGTAACCAGCACTCTGAGACTATCTGGGCATCAGTATGCTGGTCAGAAATTGTGAGTGGTTACTCCTGCATCATTTGTTTGTTTGTTTGTTTGCTTTTGTCTTTCCTTCACTTATTAATCTATTTTATCTTGACCCAAGAGGTTTTTTTCTTTTGTTCTTCTGATCCTCTCCCACACCTAGCTGGTGGTAGGGAGTGAGTGGAGAGTTGGCCACTGATCAGCTGCTGGCTGAGGAAACACATCAAAAATATTATGTTTAAATGCAAATAATACCCAAAGAAATATAGGGTCATAGCAGATAAACTAAGAAATTTACTAAATGCTTTGCTACCTCAATTCTTTTGAAATAGTGGAAACTCTTTTTTGAATGAAGGAAATGTGATAAAGGCTCAATAATGGCCACTACAGCCCAAGTTAACAAGCCCACTTATTAATACACTGAACATGAATACACAGATTGCTGATGAGATTGTCAGCTATGACAGTAATACTAATACACTATGCCAAGTGATTCCTGACTTTTGGTTTTCATAAAGCATTCAGAGTTTTGCAGTTTCCATAAAATATCCTGTGTTCTGAACAATTACCTTTCTATTATCTTCACAGCTTCAACATTTAGATTTTTCCCTACATAAAAAGGTAAATTCTAAGACTGAGAGTTCTGTATAATTCACCTCTAATTGTTACTTTCTCCTCATCATAATACCTCTTAATGTTCTTCATCTAATCAGATTTTATTTTTATCAAAGTGTAATTTATGCTACTAGATTAAATGATACCACTTTATTCAGGAACATTGGCCTCCTAATTATTACTACAACAGCATATAGAAATTAGTTTGGTTTATGAGTTTTCCTAGTACCAAGTGGTTTGCAAATCATTCCTTAGTTTTTAAAATATGGTTCATGAATTGAAACAAAAAGAATACCATCCATTGTGCTCAGTTAAGAATTTATGAAAATGAGTTTGTTTGATGGACATTTAAGCATGTACCATGTGGTTTTAGTCTCAGATAATTATATTACTAAGTCAATGGGTATGTTTACTGATGTTGGATCATGCAATACCTACTTGCAAAAACAAAGGTTAGAAAAATGGTTTGAGTGGTGGAACATAAAGCAAAATTTCAGTTATACATTAACAGTAACTATATAGTGACAATATTGAAGGATGGGCAAGATACACAAAAAGCAGATATTCTGTGTTGTGTAATAACTCTCATAAGCAAAACATTTCAATGTATTTAGAAGAATAAATATATGTATACCCTCTAGGCATACATGGATGCCAGTATGCTGAAGAAGGTTCTTGTGTACAGTATTGCACACTGGACTTTATTTTATTATGACAGGAAATCTTATCCAAGAAAAACTAAACCTGTTAGATCCCATTTTAAGAAATATAATGAATGTTCAACTTCTACAACCATCAGGAATGTATATTTTTTTTCAGTAACTCAAATCACATCCATTCAGTATTCCTGTTCTCAACACTTTAACTCTCTAAGAAAGCACAAAAGTAGATACAGCATCCTTCACTTAAATTAACTCTTCTCTCTGTTCCTACATACTATTTGTATCCTTCTAAATAAGAACCATCAGGAAATGAAAGATGCATAAAACGTTCTAGAATAACAAAGATAAATACATTTCTAGATACTTCTGTGGAGGAATCTTATATTCAGAAGTAAGATTTCAAGCATTTTTTTCCTCTGTAAGGAGGATAAGTCAGATGTTCTGTATGTGTGCAATTTCTGACAAGTCAGAAATTGAAAAATTCTTTCTTTCACAACAGAACTGTTGCCAAATTTGCATTCTTCTAGTGTAAGTTCACTACAGATGGTAGTGGTAATTTTCCATGAAGAAGAATGAAAAGAGAACGTGTTCTTTACTTTCCAGTCTAGAAAAATATCTTGCTTACTGAAGAAGAAGGTTGTACTTTCAGACACTATCTATTCTATAAACAGCTGAGTAAATTGAAATATGTAAGGATGAAAGGAAAAATAGTAGAAAGTAATTCTTAACAGAATATTCTTCCAAACAGCCTTATAACATATCTTATGTCTTATAAGGCCTACAATGCATAACAAGACAAAGAAGACCGTTGATTAATAACTCATAAGTACTGTCAAACAAGTCATTTGATCTGTGAAAGGAACATGAATCCTACAGTATATATTCAGATATGAAAATAGATGTGCAATTAGAGTAAATTATTATATATTTTATAGTATTATTCATAATTATATTTCTTAGAATTGCATTATACAGTCTAATTAGATACTGTTCTCATGGAATTCATCTCAACAGCCTCTAGTTTCTTCACAGAAGTCTTATGAATAAAAGGGATTTGATCAGATTATGAAAACTCATAGAATCATAGAATATGGAAGTTTGAAGGGACAAGTAAGGATCATCAATCCCAGCTCTGGGCTTCTTGCAGGACTACCTAACATTAAACCAAATGATTAAGAGTGTCAACCAGATACATCTTGAAATCTGAAAGGTTTGATGATGTGGTCTCTTCCCTAAGGAGCATGTTCCAGTAACCTACCATCTTCTCATTGAAGAACTTTTTCCTAATGCCCAGGCTGAATTTCCTCTGATGCAACTTCATTCTGGTTCCTCATGTCCTATCACTGATCATCAGAGAAAGGACATCAGTATCTCCCCTTTCACTGCTCTTCTTGAGGAAGTTGTGAACTGAGATGAAGTCGCCTCTCAGCCTTCTTCACTCCAAGGTAGAACAAACCAGGTGACCTCAGCAACTGCTCATAAATATTGCCCTTAATGTGTTTCACCATCTTGTTCACCCTTCTCAGGACACATTCTTAATAGTTTTATGTCTTTATATTGATGTGGTCACAACTGTACATAGCACTAGAGGTGGGATCACACTATTGCAGTGTAGAATGTTACAATCACCTCCCTCAGCTGGACAGTTATGCAGTGCTTTGTACACCTCGGTGCATAGCTGATCCTTTTGGCTCATAGGGCATAGTGCTAACTCATATTTAACTTGCTATCAATCCAGACCTCTGGACATTTTTCCAAGGGTCTGTTCTGCAATATCTCATACCCACATTTTTATCTATAACCATGATTTTCTCTTCCTACATGGAGAATCTTGTGCTACCTTTTGTTAAATTCCATCTTGCTAGTGATTACCTAGCACTTTAGTCTATCCATATCTCTCTGTATGGCTTCTGCCCTCAAGGTTGTGCAAAACTACTTCTCATTTAGTATCATCAACAAACTTATTTAATGCATATTTGGTTCCTGCATCCAGATCATTTATAAAACCACTAAATAGCACTGGCTTTCAAACTGAGCCCTAGGGAACCGTGATCGTAACTAACCACCAGCCCAATGTAACAGCATTCACTAAAATTCTTTGAGTCTGACCAAACAACCAAATGTTCACCCAATGTCTTAGAGACATGTCTAGCTGTGTTCTGGAAACATTGTCCAAAAGGATGCAGTGAGATACAGTATCAAAAGCTTTGCCAAAATCCAAAATTGCTACATCTACTTGTTTCCTTTGGCCAACTAGATATGTGACCTTGTCATAAAAGGAAATGAAGTTTATTAAACAGATATTTCCCTCATGAACTTGTAGTGGCTGTGACCAATGACTGCACAATTTCTCGAGTATTTTTCAGTAACTCCTATAATAGCTTTCTCCATAATATTACCAAGAACTTAAGTGAGACTGACAGGTCTGTAGTTACCATGGTCTTCCTTCTAATCCTTCCTGAAAAAATGGGGCAACATTTTCCTGTTATCAGTCAACTGGGACCTCTCTAGACTACCAAGACTGCAAAAAAAAAAAAATTGCAGAGAGGTCCTGTGATGACATCAGAAATCTCTTACAGTACCCTGGGATGAACCTGATTTGGCCCCATACATTTGTGAAATTTAGTAAATAATGTCTGCAAACCTTTGTCTGAAAACTGACTAACTCCTAATATTATCCACATTTGTAGTTGATAATGTACCTTCAGAACAGGCATAGACAGTATGAGTAAAATCTCACTGATTTAAAAATATACATATTAGACAGCCATATTAATGCCTCCTGGAAAGCAGGATTACAAAATACCTACTACTCAGCACTCAAAACCAGCTTCTCCAATTTTCTTTCTAAGCCAAACTCAGAATAAATGTTATCAGGCAATTACAGATCACAGCAATCAACTTGCATCAAAAACATACAGGAAGAAGAAGGAGCTCAGATGTATTGACTTTTACATTAGAATTTTTACCTCTTTCTCTCTCTAAAGAGAAAATAAAACTAGGGCTGACAACAGTTTATTGAGAGCATTTTTTTTCCTTTTTAATGTACAGGTCAGGATAGATCAAAATTTGTAAAATAAGAAACATTGTCGTGGTTCAAATTTATCACAAAAGACATACAGAATTGAACAAAAAGATTCCAAGCATATATTTTAGGTGTCTTAAACACTACTTGGAACATTAAAATCAGTTTTCATGTACTCTATCTGTATCTCTGTGATTCTTCAATAACTAATCAAAAAACTGAATGACAGAATATTTTGTCAATGACACTATCTCTGAAAATAAAACGAGTATCAGGAAAGTCAATAAGACTTTCAGTTTCTGAGAAAGATTTTAAATTGTTGAGCTCATTTAGCTGTTGGTTTTCTTTTTTATTATTATTTTTGACTAAAATCAATAATGTCTAGTGGCTATGGAAATGACCATAAGGCAACTTACAGTTTAAACTACCTTGTTCTTAGCCACTTCCCGAAAAAATCCATTTCTTCCACTTGTGAATCCAGGGAAACTAGTCAAAGATAAATGCCCANGTTTGTGATGGTATTATTAGGAAAATAAAATGTTAATAGAACAGTTATTATTCTTTTTTTTTTTTTTTTTAGGAGAAACAGTATGCAGGAATTCACAGGGTATTCTGTGATCATTCTCTTTAGATCATTTCCCTAAGAGGCCAGTGTCTTTGTATAGGTCAGAAGGGGTTCAGTAAATTCTCAGAGGTTTGAGCCTGAAATTAATTCATTGTATTGCCAGGGCTGAAGGAGTCTGTCACTGAACAACCTCTTTCTTAACTTATCCATTTTAATTAACCACAAATGCAAGAGAACCGGGTGATCAGGCCCAGCCAACATGGGTTCACAAAAGGCAGGTCCTGCCAAACCAACCTGATCGCCTTCTATGACAAAGTGACTTGGCTGCTGGACGATGGAAAGGCTGTGGATGTGGTCTTCCTGGACTTCAGCAAAGCCTTTGACACAGTTTCTCACAGCATTCTGCTACAGAAACTGTCAGCCTCTGGACTGGACAGGCACACACACTCCTGGGTGGAGAACTGGTTGGTTGGCTGGGCCCAGAGAGTGGTGGTAAATGGAGTTAAATCCAGCTGGAGGCCAGTCACAAGTGGTGTTCCCCAGGGC
>WAAB01022417.1:39446-86361 GCA_013389865.1 Piaya cayana
TAGGCTAGAGATTAGGAGGAAGTTTTTTACGGAAAGGGTCATTAGGCATTGGAATATGCTGCCCAGGGTGGTGGTTGATTCGCCTTCCCTGCAGGTGTTTAAGCTATGAGTAGACGAGGTCCTGAGGGACATGGTTTAGTGTTTTGTGGGAATGGTTGGACTCGATGATCCGATGGGTCTCTTCCAACCCGGTGATTCTGTGATTCTATGATAAGTAGGTACGTATGTGCACCTACCCACATAAAAACAAAGAAAAACATTCGTGTCATATTCTCATTTATGAAACCTGAGGGAGAAAAAAGATAAATTTACCATTTTGCAACCCAAGCATATAGCAAGACAATTCCTTACGTACTTAACAGGACCTGGCACAAGCCCGTGAGGGTCTAGGAGATCAAGAGTGCTATTGCAAGAGGCATCATGTGACTCTCAAAGGAAGAAGAGAAAAGAGGGGAAAAAAGGAAAAGAAAAGATAAAAGCAATGCCTTTTACAATCAGTGTGCTTATTAGTTGCTCTGCAGTCTGTATGCCTTAGAAGTAAAAGCAAAGATGTTGGCAACAGTTAAGCCAAATACAATACAGGAAGGAGCTACTCTTTTTATTTAATTGTGACTGTGGTAATTCTTCTCATTCCACTTACTTAGCAGTCGATGAGCTGTCCTTTTCACCTATAAACGTGCTGATTATGCTGTAGTTTGGTAACAGACTTAAGATGTAATAATATTGATAGTCGCTGTTTACCTGAATTGAAGTCTTGGTAACTGTGGGTCACTTTCTGTCTGCCTGTCACTACTGATATGTAATGTTAACAAAAGTAATAAACAAATAGATGCTCCAGTTTGTTCCACACAGAAGGCATAAGGGAAATTAAGGAATGAAATAGTAGCTTAAAACTAGTCTGGTCTACATATATCAAAATACAATAATATTGTACATCGTTAAATTGTTAATTCACTCAATGATAGGCATGCAGCTAATGTATTACTATAGTACAATTGTTTAGGTGTTTCTCAGGTGTCTCCTTTAAACAGAAATGAATTTAGGGAATAATGCCTAATATTTGGCATCTCATTTCTGGTATGCAATCAGGATACTGAGGGAACAATGTGTTTAACTGTTTTGCAGCTTTGGAAAAGTTCCATTTAATCTCCTTAATTAAATCTGGAAACTTGCTCACTGGAGAAGGATTTAATAACACTGAGCTTTGAGAAGAAACAAGGATATATATGTATATATACAAATCTACAATGCTTTGCAATTTTTACACAAATGTTAAATGAATCATTTATTAAGAATTTTTGAATACTAAAAGACTACAGATATATTACTAGTTTATATTCCAATCTTACTCAAATCATTTTACTTTTCTTTATTTTGAAACTATTTTCAAAGGCAAACATTTGGCAAATCTTCAGTCACAGTCAATTATCTTCTCCACTTACAGCTAAGCTTTAGTGTTTGCATGATGTGCCTTCCTGCCAAAATTCAACTGCTCTGAATGTGCAAATTTCCCACTGGATTTATTACTATTTATTTTTTTGAGAACACCTTTACTATTGAGATAAAAATATCATAGCCTCATATTAAATCTAACATTTCCAGAATTTTTAAGGCTTCCTACATAGCTTTCCAAGTCATACATGAAACTTTCATATTATGATGAGAGGGGAAAAAAGAATTTTTAAAAAGCATCTGTAATTAATATGCACAAAAGCATTTATTTCTTTTTTATTCTACTTTCTGCAACAAATAGGATTCTGAATTGAAATAGAAGATGGTAAAATTTTCCAGTAATTCAATATCAGATTATTGATTTGAAATTGTTTAAATAAAAATGCTCTGCTGCACAGCACTTCTTTTAAAATATATCATTTTCCCTTTTTGGTTCTGCATGACTGAATTTCTTTCTTGGTTCAGCAATAACTGCAGGATATCAATGTGTCTATAAGATGACATTCAACTGACAAGAACAGCTGAAAATTATGATATTTACCTCAAAAAAATGTTTGCTTTAGGAAAACAGGAAATCATAATAAAAACATTACTTGTGTTTTGTGATGTGACTGTATTTCCTAGTTTGAATTTCAAAATAAGTAAATAACTTACAGACTAGTCAGATAAGCATGGGCACATAAGTTGAACGGAGATTCTAGATTGACTTAAACCTTCTCACTTAATTTCCTACAGAGACCATGCTTAAACAGAGATCCACAAGTCCCCTACCCTTCTTAGGAGTTTTACACCTGACTGAAATCTAGACGTTCCTGATAAGGGTGTCAGTTACCAGCAACACATAAGGAACAATCTACAGGTATTGGGCCATATGCAAAGTTTTAGTTCAATGAGAGATATTCTTCCCCCTAAACCATGTAAAGGAAAACTTGCCACTCACTTTCCTGTTTTCTGTTTGTCCAGATTTTTGTACTGTCTTCCTCTAACTTCAAAGTTCACCTTCTTTATGAAAATTAAGGTATGGAAGCTTTTCACAGCACATCTACTTGGTCACTGCTTTTTGTGGAATAACGAAGGAAATATTCCTGCTGGATCTAACCATCAGAAAGCAGTGATTATTTTCCCATGTTGATGAATCCTGGAGGCATAGTGCTGTTAAACAATAGGAATGTCTATTTAACATCTAGTGCTTTGGAGATGCATAGTAGCTTATTAACTTTTGTAGCTGGCTCTAAAAGGCATGAGTCCTAAAATTAAAATGAACCTACATTTCCACCTGTAGTCATTTTTTCAGTCTATCTAGCAAAGGTTTTAGTCTCCTTACATGAGACCCACTTAAATTACCAGATACATTAAGATAAAAAAGTCACAACCAGTTGTTTAAATCCTCACCTATATTTGGTTTCAGATGACTGGTGTCTAGATGAAAGACCATAGAATCATAGAATATTTGGGGTTGGAAGGGACCTTAAAGATCACCTAGTTCCACCCCCCTGCCACGGGCAGGTACACAAATCACCAGACCAGGCTGCCCAAGGCCCCATCCAACCTGGCCATGAACACTTCCAGAGATGAGGCAGCCACAGCTTCCCTGGGCAACATGTGCCAGTGCCTTACCACCCTCATGGTGAAGAAATTCTTCCTGGTGTCTAGCCTAAATCTGCCCCACTCCAGTTTATACCCGTTCCCCCTCGTCCTACCCCCATAAGCTTTTGTGAACAGTATCTCCACAGATTTCTTGTAGGTCTCCTTCATGTGCTGGAATGTAGTTATGAGATCTCCACAGAGCCTTCTGATCCAAGTGTTTATTTGGAGTCTATCATAAGCCAGAGATATTCTCTCTGATAACAGTTTCCTTGGTTTCCTTTGCCAAACAGTAGCACATATGTGACAGATTATTAGCCTATTGCTATATATTTTTCAAGTGGCAGCTTGATGGTATCTTCATTATACAATTTATATAAAAAGCAGACTTTCTAGAAAATGATTCTAAGGCACTCGTGTAATATCAAAAACCAGAAACTAATTCTGCGTATTCTGCAGAATAGTGTAGATTCTTCCTTCCCAGCTGCAAAGTAATGGAAATAGATTATCAAGTCTAGTAGTTGGTTAATTTCTTTGTGTTGTATTGGTAATCAGCAAATCTATTTGTTCTGTTTTCAAAACCAATAGTGTTGTGTTTTGTGTTTCTTAAATTCAGAAGAAAATCACTGTATTTTATTTAATAAGGATTTTTAGGGCACAATGGAACTGAACCTGTTAGATGTTCTTCAATTTTCTTTTTGTCTTTTTTTTAATTCTAGAGTCCATTGTTGCTACAGCTAGACAAAATGCTTAGTAAGTGCATTGGTAAATTTGCAGGAAAATATTATGTCTGAAGATATTAAAATGCAAAGTAACATTATTGGTAACACTGGTAACATGATTATTCCACAAACCCTAACAAACTGTCTTGTAAGATCGTCCTTAGGAGTGCATTATCAAGAGCTCAGAAGTTAAGAATGGCAGAACTAAGATTCTGAGACAACTTTTAATTGACCACGTTTTGTGTTCACTTGAAGATCATCCTCAATTGCATCATCATACACTATTTTTTCCCTTAGAACAACTGTCTCATTCTGCACAGAATGGATTATGATTACATAATAAGCAGCTATTCCGAATCTTTTTCCTCATAACATTTAGTGAATGTCCCCATGGTTTATTTACAGCACATTATTCAAATACAATTCTACTAAGCAAATTATTACCTCTCCTATGATCTTTCCAGGGATTAAAGGTATACCTGAATGAGAAATGACTGCCCTTCAGAAAAGGCCTTTCATTAGCTCTTGACAATCTCTGCATTTCTGATTTCAGTGCAGATATGTTTTAGAGCTTTAATTATTATTTGAATTTTGAGTTATGAATTTATCATTACATTATGTCTTAGAATCTTGATACATAAAGCTCTTTTTAAATAAAAAATATGGATTCCTGATTTTTCATTTCCCTGATTTGTGCAGCTTTTAATAGCTACCAGTAAGCAAACTATGAGTGCTGAGCAGCTGTCATTGCACAAGAGTAGAGGTATAGAGATATAACCATGTTTTCCAATAACATTAACTAAGAAATCCTCTTTTCACATAGTGGAATGTTTTTCCTTACCCAAACCTCCCCCATTAAAAAAAAAAAAAAGAGGGAGAAGAAAGGAAAATCCTCATACTCTTTACACAATGATTCAAACTTGATTATTTGTTCTGAATGTTTGTGAATTTAACCCTGAAAAGAAGTCCACAACTATCTGACTTTATTTTTCAGAATATGAAAAGGAAAATACCATACATGAAACTAAAAATTCCTTATATTTATTTTTATAGATTCATGTGCTGTTTAACAAATAGTCATACTGGACTACTTATAAATTTACAAAAGAGAGATTTGCGTTCCAAAATAACCTCTATTTGCATCCTTTCTGGGGTAAAATACATTCTGGTTATCAAAATATGTTTGACCAGGAGGCTAAAGATATTTTTCTACCTCAGAGAAAATTGATCAAGTTGCTTAGATTCATTAAGAAATGTTCTGTTAGAATACGAGAATAAGAATTTATCTGTCAGAAACTTTGGTATACAGTTTTGTTCACAAATATGAATGACGTGTAGAAGGGCTCTGACAAGGGCAGAACATACAGTGACAAATTCACAACACACGTTTCAGACTCTGCTCCAATTATCAACTATCTTTTCCATGAAATTTAATACAGTGAAAGATAGAATATTTTGGGGTTTTTTTTTGTATAATATCACTCAGTCTGAAGACCTAGATTAATTTCTTTTCTCACAGACATAGTTTTCCCTGTACAAAAGCCAAGGAAACACACACACACCGCCACCATCACCACTCATTCCAGGATAAAAAAATCTGGCAAAGTAGAACAAAAAAGAAAAGATCCCACATTTCTTGACAAAATAGAAGTATAATACTATAGTATTCTCAAAGTGGGTGATTCTCATAACTGTGGGTTATGAAACATAGTGTTCTAGTGCATTTGTCTCAGATGAATCTTACGTCAATCAATAGAATCAGTGAGGGAATTTGCTTTCTCAGTATTATCGATTCACTGACCCTTTGTGACCTATGGGTTGTTCTCAACATTTTGCTGGTTAGAGGGCAAATTTCTTTCACGTGATCCTTACAAAAAGTAACTTAAGCCCCACTTAATTCCCCAGTGACTTTGGGTAAGTAAAACTTCTGAATTATTTTAGTTGCTTTAAGCAATGCATTCTTCAGAAACAAACCAAGATCTCAGTCAGTATTCACTTACAATTTTCCATGCATCTGGTGACTCATTTCCCAAATTGTCCTTTTGTTCCTCTCAAGGATTCATTAAGGAAGTTCAACTGACTGTAGCAAACAATTATTTCAGTGCTATTGTTATATCAGAAAATTTCTAAATGGAGATGATGCATAGCAAATACCAGAAACAATTAGACGAGGGTGGATAGGATGGCCTATTCTTTTCTCTTTTTTTGACTGATAGGCTGGTCAAGAAGTTTCACAGTGAATGGGCAAGCCTAGAGGTGTACAGACCTCATAATTTATTTGTGAAATCTGGAGAAAGTGATGTTAATTACATAACTACTACTAAAGGACTTAGACATTTCTAAAGGTGAGAATGTAAGGAAGAGAAAGATACCTAGAAAAACATTTTGTTGCAACAACAATGACAATTTCTGAAATAAAAACCTGTGGACAGCCTCCTTCAAAGAGCTAAAAAGTTTCTTGGTAAAATCAGTGCTAAAGGTATGATAAGAAATAAATTTGCCCAGTCTTATTATTCATCTTTGAGTCCCTGGCTCATCTTCTAGTGCCATAGCAAGAGAGTGGAGGATTAATTCTACACACAGTTGTTTAACAAGAGTCTGATTCCAATGCAAAACAGTCTTACAGACTGTAAGTTTCTTCTATTTTTGTTGTTGTTGTACAAGGTTTATTGCTTTCCCAGTTGTGACTGAGAGGTCATGCAGTGAAATTTCCTGACCCACTCTGATAACACTTAAACACATGGCTGATCAGTCTCTGCCTAATTTATATAATAATTTCTTAATAGGGTTGTTGGAAGGATAATAAAATGTTTAGATGTAGCAACATTAGTAATGTACTATGAATACTGTTATATAGATATAATTACATATATATGTGCCTATTATATACATAATATCAATGAAATGCATATTCTACAGATACATATGCCTATATCATAATTAGGAAGATAGAAACCATGTATTTTTATATAGTCATAAACATATATTCATATCACTTCTGTAACACATGTAATCCCTAACAGGTCTGTAAAATAGTACTTATTAATTAAGAGTGGTGGACATTGGGTGAGAGTAACCAGGTATTATATGGGGTGCCAGTGGTGCTGCCTCTGATTCTCATTACCTGCTTCCTCTATTTAACTTAACAGGTCTCTCCCACTCAGGTCTTTCTTCTTTATGTTTCTGGCAGTGCAGCCCTTCTCCTTATGGCAGTTATCCTCTGATCTTTTCCAGTACTGGTAAAAAAATAAGTGATTGTTGAGGTGTGGCCCATACTTTATAAAACATGTAGAAATTTGCCTAGCAGTTTGAGAGAATTCCTTAGAAAACTGAAGCAGAGAACACACTTGTGGCTATAAGAAAAAAATACAAGCTAGTTGATAGTAATCCTTAAATTTATACATTAAATTTAAATTTTAAATTCTTAAATTTCATACTAAGTTAGAAATAATTTATAAAATATTCTTCAAAAATGGTAGTATTTTAAGGAAATTAAGTTGAAACACATCTAGAAAGACATGTTATTTTATTGACAAAGGGTCTGATAGCACCAAAGGGTTATATTTAAAATTAACTGAGTAGAGGAAATGAAATAGAACTGTAGCATTCATGGGGAAGTCATTAACTTACAGTTTGGAGTTTGTCTGTTGGATGTTTTTTCTTATGTCAAGGTGATGCCTGAGGAAGAATATAAAACATAAAAATAGGCATGTTTATCACCACTTCACACTGTATTGGAGAGAGTTATCTGTATATGTTGTCCAGTTCACTGCAAAATGGAAAAGTTTCTGAGAAGTGCTTCAGTTATGATTCACCTCTTTAAGACATTCTACACAGCAAGAAATTTAATGTGTTCATACACTTCAATAAAAAGAAAAGAAGATTTAGGTGCTTCTTGACCAGAAGATATAACCAGGCACACAAGGAACAAATTTCTGACAGTGGCCAGCTTTTTAATCTAGAAGAAAAGGATACAATAAGATCCACTGCCTGAAAAATGACACTAGGGGATGAAAAATCAAACATGGACAAGAATTCTTTTGCAGTAGGGACAGTTTATCACTGTTTATCTATTAACCTGGTAGGATCTCCACTGAGCCTCTAAATTGAGACTAGTTGTGATTAGAAAAAGTGCAATGGAGTTCAAAAGCTGTATGTTTAAGAGACTTGTTATCAGCCTGCATAAGACACACATTCTATTAATGATCAGATTCCTACTCATCCTTAAAAATATATTCCATTCATGAAGACATATACGGAGGGAAGTTGTTATAAATTAATTACTGCATATATTTGTCATATGAATGGTAAAATATTTATATGCAATGATAACAGTGTCAACAATGCAACTTCATGGTCTGTGAACCTTGAATACACAGATAGGCAAAACACAGTTGTTTTACTTACGGGCTTATCTTGTACATACATGCTCTGCTGAAGTTCTTCCATATATCTCTCACATGTGTGAGTCATTTAACATGTAAATACATTTCTAATGCACACAATACTTGGAACAAAGCAGAGAGAAAACTTTAGTTAGATATGTTAACTTTCTGTCAATATATTCCAAAAACTTTGTAAGAGAACCATGGCTAATGGGAACATAGACAGTCATCTCTAAAACAGTTGCATTCAAAAACTAACATGTCTCGTTCAAAGAAACTCATGCAGCCTTGAAGTCAATGACAAAATCAGATTTGAGAGTTTACAAACCAGAGAATCTTTTGTTAAATCATAGAATGGCTTCAGTTGGAAGGGCCCTTAAAGATCATCTACGGCAGGGACACCTCTCACTAGATGAGGCTTCTCAAGGCCCCATCCAGCCTGGCCTTGAACACCTCCAGGGATGGGATATCCACAGCTTCTCTGGGCAACTTCTGCCAGTGCCTCACCCTTCTCATTGTGAAGAATTCCTTCCTTATGTCTTATCTAAATCTTCCCTTTTCCAATTTAAAGCCAGTCCTTCTCATCCCGACTACCTCCCCAGATTTCTTATAGGCTCTCTTCAGGTACTGGATGGCCACTTTAAGTTCTTCTTGGAGCTTTCTCTTCTACAGGTTGAACAACCCCAACTCTCACAGTCTTTTCTCAAAGCAGAAGTACTCTATTCCTATGATCACCTTTGTAATCCTCTTCTGGACCTGTTCAAACAGGTCTGTAGCCTTCTTACACTGAGAGTTCAGTGAGAACTGAACACAATATCCCAGATGAGGTCTCAAGAGTGGAGTAGAGGGGGAGAATCACCTCTCTTGACCTGCTAGCCATACTTCTTTTCATGCAGCCCAGGGTACAATTGGCCTTCTTGGTTGTGAGTGTGCATTGCAAGCTCATGTTCAGCTTCTCATTGATGAGCACCCCTAAGTCCTTCTCTGCAGGGCTGGTCTCAAACATGTCATCCCCTGGCATGTACTGAAACTGTGGATTGCCTCAGCTCAGGTGTAGGACCTTGCACCTGGGCTTGTTGAAACTCAAGAAGCTCACATAGACCCACTTCTCCAGCTTGCCCAGGACTCTCTGGTTGACATCCTGTCCTTCTAATGTGACAACTGCACCACTCAGCTTGGTGCCACTGCAAACTTGCTGAAGGTGCACTGTCTATATCATCAATGAAAATAATAAACAGCACTGACCCCAGTATTGATGGGTGGCTACAACATTTAATGAGCAGTCCCAGCACTGAGAAACTCATGCTGGGTGGAGTTGGGAAGCCTTAGCGTGGGTCCTCAAGGTTATAAACGTTTATAACGACTCTGTTGTGTTATGCTAATAAAGAAGCTGGCTGTTGAAGGCGGGAAATGTGCCCTGATAACATGATTTTGTGGTTGGGCTGCAACCAATGAATGCTTGTTACTAGGACAGAATCGCCGAATCAATGTTTGGCACAAGAGTTAGCTCAATGTATAAAAGCAGACATCAACCCTGAAAAAACGGCTTCACTTGGATCACATTGATCATTGTGTGTTGTCCCATTTCTTCCATCATCACACAGTATAGGTCCCTGAGAGTCACCACTTGTCACAGATCTCTATATGGACATCAAGCCATTGACCACTGCTCTCTGAATACAGCCACCTAACCAGTTTCTTATCCACTGAACAGCCTACCCATCAAATCCATATCTCTCCAATTTAGAGAGAAGGGTGTTGTGGGGGACCATGTCACAGGCTGTACAGATAGAATACTCCCATTGCTTTTTTGCACATCCACTGATGCACTCACCCCATCATAGAATACCACTATGTTGGTCATACAGGACTTGCCCTTGGTGAAGCCATGTGTGATGGGTTTGATCTTGGACCCTCCTGAATAGCCAGGTTGTGGCTGAGAAAGAACTACACTTCCCAGTATTCCAAGCGATTTTCTACGTAAGATCAGGGTGTAAATCAGGAGTCAGACACTCCTTTTCTGGCTTTCGTTTTCCACCTGCCGAGTGTGTGGGGGTCTGCCTGCTGTCAGCTGCTCAGGGCAGCGCAGAGTGCCGGGCATTGATTGATGGGGTTCTGCTATCTTTGAGGAAAGTAGTTATTTTCTCTTGTTAGCTTTGCTGCAGTATTTTTGGATCCTTGATTTCCTGTGGGGCAGGGGGAAACTATCAGGGATCTCTGGTTGCTTCCCTACAGGGCAGGGGATGGTCTGGGGGTCTCTTATTCTCTGATTTTGTATATATGGTATTTTAGTTGCGTATTAGTATTAATACATTATACATAATCACTTAACTTTGGTCTGCTTGTTTTCAGCATTTTCAGTATTTTTTTCCTTCTCCCTTTTCTCCCTTGGGCTTCTACAGGGGGGTGGGGGGTGGAGGAAAAAACTGCTGTACTGTGAAGTTTTGAGTGCCCGGCAGGGGGGTTTCACTCAGACCTGTCACACCATGCTTGCTGCCTCTTATCATCTCCCTGCTCTTCATGTGCTTTAACATAGTTTCTAGGAGGCTCCGTACCATGGTCTTGCTGGACACAGAGGTAAGGCTGACAGGTTGGTAGTTTCTCAGGTCATATTTTCTACCCTTTTAAAAAGAATGAGTAAAACATTACCCTTCTTCCAGCCTCCAAGAGCTTCTGACTGCCATGAATTTCAAATATTATAGAGAGTGGTTTGGCCACTACCTTAGCCAATTCCTTCAGGACTGTGGGATACCTCTCATCAGGTCCCATATACACATATGTTCAGGTTACTCAGGTGGTCACAAATCTGATCTTTCCCCACAGTGGGCAGGGCTTTATCCCCTCAATCCCCTTCTTGTTGACCTTTGAGCCAGGAGAGTTGAGGAGAACAGTTATCAGTGAAGACTGAGGCAAAAATATTGTTGAGTACCCCAGCCTTCTCCTCATCTGTTGATATGAGGTCATCATTTTTGTTCATCAGTGGAAGTACACTTTCATTAACCTTCCTTTTCTACCTGACATACCTATAGGATCCCTTCCTGTTATTCTTTGGTTTCCTTGCCAAGTTCAGCTCCAACTGCACCATGGTCTTCCTGACCTTATCCCTACACAACCAGACAGCATTCCTATACTCTTCCCAAGTTACCTGTCCCTGTTTACACTGCCTGTGCAGGTCCCTCTTGGTCCTCTGTTTGACCAACAGGTCTTAACTCAGCCATGGTGGTCTCCTCCCTTCCCTGCCCAATTTCCTGTATCTGGGGACTGAGCACTCTTGTGCTCTATGGAAAGCACCTTACAACATTTACCAGCTCAGTTTTGCTCCCTTGTACCTGAGGACTGTTTCCCAGAGTGTCCTACCAACTAACTGCTTGAAGAGCTGGAATCTGTCTTTCCTAAAAATTAAGGTTCTGACTATAATCCTTGCTGTCAGGGCAGCCTAAATGTTGTTGCCTCAAACATTTTGTCACAGCGGCTTCTCGCTGGGGTCGGTTCTTTCCTGTCTGCACCGCCCCCCCCCCACCCCCCCCCCTCGCCCCAGGCGGCTCTCTCTCCCTCTGGGGGTGGGAAAGGAAGGGGAAGTGCAGGGGCGGGCAGTGGCGACGGGGCCACGCGGCCAGGGGTCCTGGGGGTCGCCACGCGGCCGTGGGGAACGGTCACCTCGTGGCGCAACCACTTTGCTCATCAGGAGCCTTGAGTGGACAGCCTCCGCTGCGCCTGCACTGAAATACAGACCGGCACTGAAGAAACCCAAACTACGCGGCCGGACCACGTTGTGATATCGTTTCTATCTCTCTCTCTGTCCTTTCTCCCTATCTCCCCTCCGCCCCTGACCTCCCGACGTGTGTGTCTGTTTGGATCGTAGGGATTATAAGTCGTTGGGGGTTTATTTTTTGTAACTCCGGGCGGCTGCGCACCTTGGCTTGTTTGTGCCTCCTGTAATAAATATTATTTTCTATTCACCCTGGGAGAAGTTCTTATATTTCCGGATCGCTCAGCAGACAAAACGGACACCACATGTCCTCTCTCCCCATTTGGGTTGAGACACTTGCCCAACCCATATCCCTCAGGATCTTGAACTCTATCAGTGAATTATTGCTGCAGCCCAGGCAGTCTCTGGTCTTGAAATCACTGATGAGCTCACTTGTACTGGTGACCATCAGGTCCAGCATTGCCTCCCCTTGAGTAGGGGTGTATATTACCATGTTAAGAAATTATCTTTGATGCACTGTAGGAGTCTATTGGATTGCTTACAGCTTGCCATGCTATTTTCCCAGCATATGCTGGGGTGGTTGAAGTCCCCCAGTAGGATGAGCACTTGCAAATGTGAAGCCTCCTGTAGCTGGAGGAAGAAAGTTTCAGTGGTAGGCTCTGCTTGATCAGGTGGCCTATAATATACATCAGCCACAAGGTCCTTTTTGCTGCACCAGTCTCTTATTTTAACCCATAACCTTTTTTCTTCAGGGACAGGTCTTCACACTCTATCCATTTCCTGATAGAGGGGACAATGCATCTGCCCTTCCTTCCTGGTCTGTCCCTTCTGAACAGCCTGTAGCCACTGATAGCCATACTCCAGTCATTTGATTTGTCCCATCCAGTTTCACTAACAGCAGTCAGATCATAGCTTTCTAGCAGTATAATAACTTCTTGCTCCACCTGTCTTATTGTTCAAGCTTCATGCATTCATGTAGAGGCATTTTATCTGAACTTTTGGCCTCACAGCCTTCTTCATGGAACACTCTTTATTTCCCTTAAGATGTTCCATGGAAGTTTCCTTGTAGGCTCCTGCTACCTCAAGAGAGTCCCCCTCATCAAACCAGGCAAACTTTTCATGGAGTCAGGTTTTTATTGCTGGGGCAGCTTCTTCTTCCTTATGATATACATGGTTATTTAACTTGCTAGATCATCTCTTTCTCTATCCTCTCACCCTTTCCAAGGACTAGTGCCTTTCTGGTTGTTAAGTAGCTAGAATTTATGGGTATTTTCCAGTTGATTACTTGGGCATATATTTGTTTTGAAACATTTGGAATGTTAATCTTCACTAAATTGTTGGATTATTTATACGTCTTCTACAACTAAATACAACAAGATGTATTTGTAAAGGAAAATTGTAATCTGAAAGACTGGAGATAGTCAGAACTGAGATGATAGGAGTTACATTAGAAGAAAATATCTAAGCTTTCTCATAGTTGGAAACTTCACCCAAAGTATTTGGGTTTTTTTAGCTGAACATCATTCAAGGTAAGTAAGTAGTTCACTAACACCACCTTTCATACTGTATGATAAGATGGCACCATTATCCCCCAGCATCATATTGAGTTTCCTATTTAATTACAAAATTTTTATTTGAGCAATTCAGTAGGGAATACTAACAAACTTTCAGCTAAAGACATGCAGGTGTGCACCAGCTTTGACAGGCTCAGAGCTTAAATCAAACGGTGATATTATGATAAGAAAAGACGAGTTGGGGAGGTTAAGCATCGGGACAATGATAGAGTGACATTGCACAGCCCTCTATAAAAGGTTGTTTCTTAGTATCTGAAAGAGTTTAAATAAATAGTTAATAATCATAATTATAAGATAAACCCAAAACCTGTTTAAAGTAATTATTTTTAAAATAAATTCACGCTGTTTGAACTTGATAGGAACAAATAATCACAGCAATTAGAAATGTAGTGTAATCAGGTGGTTCTTAAATAGAAACTGTAATAACTTTTAATATAAAGGCAAAGGATCTCATTATCTGATTTAAAGATCACAATGAGATTTTACTCTGACGGTAAAAAGAATATTAAATTAACAGCCTAATTATTTCAGCTCATGTAATGAAAAAAATTATTTATTACAAAACTATTAAATGTATTTCCATTTAATTTGTCTGACTGGTAATCATTTCCCAAAGGACATTCTGATCAAAGGCTAGGAAAACAAATCACAATTTTGTGTTATCTTATAACTTATAAATCCCTTTAAAGAGAAATACAATACATGTATGGATAAGAACTGTAGATTTTATGCACAAAATTTGCAATCTAACAGACATAGAATCCTCTACAAATTCAAATGGAAGCTCATGAAATATTAGAGGTGCTCAAATTAAACTTGAGAAATGTTAAGATCACTTTAAAAAAAAAAAAGAGAAAGGAAAACTCAGAACCTGCAGTCTGACACACCATTCTCCAAATTTGCTTTTGAATTGTCTTCATGCCTGACCAGTGTGAAGAAACAACCTCGTTAAAATATCTAGCTTTTTCCTAATGAGTGAAATAAAGAAGACAGGAGATAAAATCAAACTGATTTTTTATCATACACTAGGGAAATGCAAGCTGTATCCAGCTGTGTATTTCAGCAGCCCTGGATATCTGTATTTCTCTGAATAAAACAGAGGTGGGGGAAGTGAGTGACTGCAGTTCAGAAGTCAGAAGAAGACATCTACCTACTCTTTCACACTCCAAATAAAACATATAAGACGTAGGCTTTCCAAAAACTGAATTCTGACTGGAACAATGAGTGACAGAGTGGTGAAGGTTGAACCAAAATTCCACAGTAAAAGCAAAGATTGTGTTGGTATTTTAAGCAGACATTTAGTGGTATTGTTATGGAGAGAATACAATTTGCTAAGAGACATCTTCTCATGGAAATTTTTGAGTTTCTATTAGTATGTATGCAACTACTTTAATTTTAACTCATAGTGATTAATGGAGTCATAAAAGCATTTCAGTATGACAACACACAAAGGAGTGGAAGAAAATGTTAATTCAATCTATTTTTTCTCTCCATGTGTAATTACATGCAAATGTGCTAATCTGGTGCTTCTTTGTACAATAATTAAATGAAAATATTTACAATTTAAAGATCAATATTTTAAGATTTTTATATAAAATAAGAAGCAAGTCTCACAAGGTCTTCCATAATTTATCTTCTAGCATTATTTATTCTGTTAATTACTCTAATAAAATTTCTGGTACATAAACTGGTAATATGAATAAACAGAAAAAGATCAAATTTGTCTTAAGTTTAGACATTGTCTTCAGGGAAAACTTCAGATCTGAAAAGTACACTTCATCTTCCTTTAAGAATATGCTTCTATGAAAATGCTTGAAGCACAGTAGTAATTGTTGAATTACATGCTTGAAATTTGTCTTAAAAAGTCCTTTTTTTTGCACTGGAATATTTATCTTTACTATGTTCTATTATTACAAGGGCTGACTAGTTTCTTCCTAAAAAAATATGTACAGGGAAGATAAATGGAAGTTTGATTATAGCCTACAGCATTTCAGCAAGTGTTTTTGAGAAGGAAGAATAACAGTCCTTCTGGCACAAGAACATCACAGTATTTTGTGGTATGGAAAGTAAATCTAGATAATAGTCAAATAGTACATTCTGAAGTAGAAACATTCTAAATACACCTACCCTATAGGAAAGGCTATATTTTATTTTTAATACTTTCTAATCATCTTTCTTAGATCTTTAGGACTGACGTGGTTTGAACATTATTCTACATAAAATGAAGACTTTAAAATAAAATAGTAAGATCTGTTTGCTTGCATGACTTATTTTGGGTGTTTCCTCAGTTGCTTTGTTAAAATACATGTTACAATGAATATCTGAGAGACAAAAATATGTTTATGATAAAGTGAAAATGCAAATAGGAGGGTTATTGACACTCTACAGATAGAATAGTAAACCTGGTTTCTGTAATGTTTAATATTAAAAAGATATATGCAACTATTGCAACCAGTTGTTTTACTCTCCTAACACAGAAGAATTGTTTTATTTTTTGTTTTTCTATTTTTTTGAAATTAATATTTCAGCTAGGTTTAGTTTTGTATCTTGGGAGCGGTTTTGCTAATGACAGTCTGCCCTTCAGTACTAGTATTCTACTTTAAAATAATCGGAGCAATAAATCATGTTTGCTTAGGGACATGGTTTAGTGGTGATCCTATCCATGTTAGGTTAGGGGTTAAAATTGATGATCTTAAAGTTCTTTTCCAACCTGATGATTTGATGATTCCATTATTTTAACACTGATTTTAATATCTGTAGAAGTTTTATTTAAGTCTATGAAGCAGATGCAACAGAAAGATGTTGCAGTGCAGGAATGAAATTCTGTTATCAGATGTGGGAGTTACTTGGCTTCTGATCTTAAGCATAACAATTATTTTTTTTCTCTGTTTCTCCTGGGTTTAAAGTATAATGAAGATATTGAGAAGGTATGGTTTCTTGGGTTTTTTTAGTGCTTCAGATCTCTATGACTTCGTCCATAATCAAATATATGTAAGACCTCATAAAGATTTGGATACAAACTGACGTGGTTGAGACTTTTTTCAAATTCAGAGAAATTATCAACATAATATTAAACACACATCCTTTTCTACTTTCCAGTAAGAAAACAATTCAAACACTGTAAGCCAACATGCATGGTACTCTGCAAAGGTGGGAAAATGATTTCCATTACTTGAAATCGTGGTATTATACACCCATAGGAAAAATCAGTTACCTCATAATACACAAACTAGCATTGGCAATACATAGCCACCAATATTTATGGAACATTTTCTGGGATTTTTTTTTTAATTCAGAAATATCAGTTCTTCAAGTTTTGAAACAAAGTACAGAAAGCATGACCTTTTTATAAAATTACTAAAATGAAATCCAGATATTCTGCATACAGAATAGACTTATTTATTACTTTGTTCTCTTCTTGGCTCAACACATTTGTAAAGGTGGATGTAGGACCAAGTTATAACTCATAGAATCATAGAATCACTGGGTTGGAAAAGACTTTTGAGATCATCAGCTCTAACTGCACTTGTCCACTACTAAGTCATATTCCCAAGCACCACATCTACATCTCCTTTGAAAAGCTCCAGGGACAGTGATTGAACAACCTCCCTTAACAGCCTGTTCAAGTGCTTGATAACCCTTTCAGTGAAGAAATTTTTCCTAATATTCAATCTAAGCTTCCCTTGATGCAGCTTAAAGCCATTCCCTCTTGTCCTATCACCTATACGGAGAACAGACAGATACCCATCTCTCTACAACCTCCTTTTAGATAGTTGGAGAGAGCAGTAACATCTCCCCTCAGCCTCCTCTTCTCCAGGCTAAACAACCCCAGTTCCCTCAGCTGCTCCCCACAAGATTCGTTCTTCAGCCCCTTCACTAGCTTTGTTGCTCTTCTCTGGACTCACGCCAGAGCCTCAACATCCTTCTTGTGGTGAGGGGCCTAAAACTGAACACGGTATTCAAGAAGCAGTCTCACCAGTGCCGAGCACAGAGGGAGAATAACCTCCCTGGACCTGCTAGTCACACCGTTTCTGATACAAGCCAGGATGCCATTGGCCTTCTTGGCCACCTGGGCTCACTGCTGGCTCATGTTCAGTCGCTGTCAACCAACACCCCCAGATGTTCCTCTTCCAGGCATCTTTCCAGCCAAACTTCTCCTAATCTGTAGCACTGCACAGGGTTGTTGTGCTCCAAGTGCAGGACCTGGCACTTGGCCTTGTTAAACCTCATCCCATTGGACTCTGCCTAGTGGTCCAGCCTGTTTAGATCCTTTTGCAGAGCCTCCCTACCCTCCAGCAGATTCACGCTTCCACCCAGCTTAGTGTCATCTGCTAACTTGTTATGGATGCAATACGATGCCTTCATCCAGGTCATTGATGAAGACATTGAACAGGGCAGGACCCAGCACTGAGCCCTGGGGAATCCCACTTGTGACTGACCTCCAGCTGGATTTGACACCATTTACCACCACTCTCTGGGCCCGGCCAGCCAAACAGTTTTCCATCCAGGAGGAGTGTGCCTGTCCAGGCCAGAGGCTGACCTTTTCCATAGCAGAATGCTGTGATACACTGTGTCAAAGACTTTACTGAAGTCCAGGAAGATACATCCACAGACTTCCCTTCATCTAGTAGGTGAGTCACTTAGTCATAGAAGGCGATTAGGTTAGTTTGGCAGGACCTGCCTTTTGTAAACCCATGTTGTCTGGGCCTGATCACCCGGTTCTCTTGCATGTTCTTCATGATGGCACTCAAAATCACCTGTTCCATGACTTTCCCTGGCACTGAGGTCAGACTGACAAGAGGGGGCAGAAACACAACCTAGTACAGAAAAAGATGCCTCTTGGTGACTATGAACAATTTTATTGTTTCATCCATATTATCAAAATAATTATGTATATACTCTTGAGACCTTTCGGAGGACAAGATTCACATTAGCATGAGTGTTACTTGGCTCTGATTTATGGAAGTTCTTATGAAGAAAGTACTAGTCAAAAGTAGTGAATTTTTTTTAGGGCTAATGTTGAGATTACTCAAGCAGTAAAGCATAGACATTGCAGAATAGCTAGCTGTGTTAAAAATACTTGACACTATCATTGTGCTCAGGAAGATTTCTCTGTTTTGTATATTTTAATCATGCTTTTTCAATAAATTCATGTTTTTCATAAATTATTTTGATGAGTAATTTACATGTTTCTTGAACTACTCCGTATTTAGAAATTTATTTGTGATTTTCATCATTCATTTCTATTACACAATGACAACTTTTGTTCTTGCTGTTGAATAATAACAGCAAACCACACAAAGAACACCAACTAGAGAAATTTGCAGACATTTGGACTGTTATTATTATTATTATCTCCTCTTGTATTTTTTATAAATCAATAATTGAATTTGGTCCAATTCTGAGTGCAAAACTTTTTTAATGTGTTACTATGTCATGTAAGCTGATCCTTTCCATATGAACTGTGACCCAGAGTTTTTTGTAAGTACTGGTGTTTAGACACCATGTTACTTATATTTCTAAAGTTCATATTCCACATAAAGTCCACATAAAGATCTGGATTTGGTGACAACAGTTGCTGATGAATCTGTACCTAACAGTTTATTCTTATACTTAGACATCCTTGGTTTTAAGTTTATGCATCTTCTTAGTATGCTGATGTGAGTTAACCCTATTACAGAGAAGCGCCACACTGTCACTCTCTTATTTCCCCTCCTCCAGTGTAATGGAGGATGAGGAAAGGAAGAATAAGGACAAGAAATCTTAAGGATCAAGATAAAACAAGAAAAACAAACAAATGACAACTTAATAGGTTAATGTTGAGTGGAAAAATAATAAAATAAGTCATGCAAGAGCAATTATTCACCATCTCCGCTGGCAAACCAGCCAATTCCTTAATAAAAGACATTTAATCTCACAAAGGTCCCATTTTCCCCTTCTAATACTGAGCATGAACTTATATGCTATGGAATATCTCTTAGGTTGGTTGGGGTCATCTGCTTAGTTGTGTCTCCTTCCTGCCTGCTGCACCCTCGTCATTACCCTTGTATTCACTGGGAGGGGGTGAGTGAGAAATCAAGGCAGCCATGTCCTTGTGCAATCACTGTTCAACATAAGTTAGAATATCAGGGTGTTTTCAGCACTGTTTTGATCATAAATGTAAAACATAGCACCATGTGAACTGCTACGAAGGGAATTAACTATTTTAACTAGGACCAGCATGTACTTAAATGTACTCTACATTTTAAAATAGACAACATCACCTGACTTACTCAAGGAAATAAAAGATGTGACATCTTAACATAAACATAAAATTCATTAGCTGTACATTGGTTTGCAAATCCTCTTTACTTTATGAATCATTACTATAAAGTTCTTATTTTTCCTATTCATTGTAGTAAATGCCTTTTTTTTTAATGGGTAGAATGAAGTAATATAGCCAGGTGATTATAATACACAATTGAAGTAATTGTTGCAGTTATTGCTTAAGCATAGGAAAAGACATTCTTAATGCAGCTTACATTTCCTTAAGCCATATCTCTTAGTTCTTTGATGTAGAAGTATATATTTTGTAAATTTTCTTAAGAGGGTGTTTCAGAGTAACATTCTTGTGATAAAATCAGAAACGCATTTTTAGCACATACTATCCTTTTCAAACATTGTAAGCTAACCCAGAGTTATTCTTCAGTCTTCCGTTTTAGACTACATTTATGTTTAAGTGATATTCTACAATATTTCTTTTGAGACCAGATCCAAAAGCCGGTTTCACTTTTATGCCTAGGTTGAAGGAAATCAATGCAAACACCATATCTCATATTTGACTACATGAACTTGCTACTCCCAGCACGTAAATCTATAGTGCACACTGAGTAAATCCTTATTTTCTTTAGGAAAATAAAATCTTTAAATGATAAAGCAGCTTTATACTAATCCTTGCTTTTAACACATCACCTTCATCAGGTTTTATTTTAATTACTTCATTAAAATATTTCGAAGGCCATCTGAGGATATCGGCTATTCAGCCTTAGAACTTCTTTCAGTGAAAACTGATTTATTTTCCTTGTTTTTTTGTCATAAGAATGAATTATGTAAATGTGATGAAAAAATAATTGCAAATCTGCAAAATGATGAGAATTTGTGGAAAACACAGACTGGGAATATCTGAGGCATGAAAAAATAGTGAATCCAAGGATAAGCAAAGACAAGGAATAAAGAGAGGTTCAAATTTCCATTAGTGTGTTAATCTTCAGCATGTCCTTTCCACTTATACGTATAACTTCCATGTTTGGAAAGGACAAGCTTCAAAGAACTTTAATTAGGAGTACAAAAATAAACAATTTTCTGCTTAATTTAAAAAAAAGTGATGTTTAGTTATCCAGATTTATTTATTTCTTTAAAAAACCACTTCTAATCATTAAGTGTGGTAAATACTGAATTTGTTTGTAATGTTTTAATACATCTGATTTAATAAAATTATAAACAAGTAAAAAGCAGACCTAATGTGTTGGAAAGATCTACTTCAGGAAGATTGTTAGGGATTGTGTTTCTACACAGCATTCAGGGAGGTGGTTGATTCACCTTCCCTGGAGGTGTTTAGGCACGGGTGGACGAGGTGCTGAGGGACATAGTTCAGTGTTTGATAAGAAAGGTTGGACTTAGTGATATTGTGGGTGTCTTCCAACTTGGTTGTTCTATGATTCTAATTATTACTGTATCTAATATGTATAAGGCAATAGTAACTGGTAATCAATGAATAGTTTGAGCAGTAACTGTTACCCAACCAGCCTGAAATAAATGTCCTGAAATTGCAAATACTTACCTAAAACTTTATTTTGATTGTACAAACCTGTTTGTGTTTTGGATGATAGAATTGTAACTACACTACAGGTTTTTAGTCAGAAAAAGAATTTCATTCTTATTTGCAAGTAAAATGCTGTTACACACATTTGATGTGCCAGATACATGTTGAAATATGTGTGGTTATTTGAGGGATTGAAAAAATATACACAGATTTAGGGCAAATAGTGGTTTTCTTCTGATTTCTTTTCTATGCTATTAATAGAAGTGAAGCTTAAAATACTGAATCACCATTTAGATGTATCTAATGTGCACATAAATTATTAATGTATAAAATACAGTTATAGAATTGCTGATTCCTCTTATCTACTTTTTCTTCTTTTCGTTTCCATTGACTTCTCAATAACTGAAAACATCAAACTGTTACTTGCTGAAGGATTTTGTTGATTTTTTTAATCAGAAAAAAGCTTTTGTAAGAATTTGAGACTTACATTTTTCTCTGGGAAGAGTTTGATGTGGATTTTTGTTTAACCTGGTTAGTAGAGAAATTTCAATCCGTTCTCCACCAAGAACATTTTTATAGAAACAACTTTTTATAGAAATAACTTGTATTATCCATATAATAACACTGGCTTGTTTTACTAAACACCAAACTGAGATCTCCTGTTCCTCCTTGATTACAATGTAACCTCTGAATAAGCTTTGAGGGATTATTGACAAAACTATTTTTAATATTTAATTAAATAGCTAATGTATACAGTTACAGAAGGACACAATCATTTATAGTTCTATGTCCTGTGTCTGTTCATGACCAATTTTCTACCTTGAGATCAGTATGGCAATCATTTTTCCTGAAAGCAAACTAGTTCAGATTGACCCAGTGATTTCAGTAAGTGTCTTTGTATTAAATACACAAATAGTTAAGGAAAAGATGAAGAAGAAAAAAATTATAAAAAGCTTTCATTCTTAAGATTCTGACCTTGGATTTGTGTTTTATCAATTTATTCTTCACCAGTTAAACAATCTGTGGGAATAACAACACTTACTAAAGGAATTGATATACTTAATTACACTATTTCTTGTTTATTCTTTCACTGACCTACAAGAGCTGCATTACATGCAACTCCTCTGTATGAAGTAAACAGAAATGTTTTTTATAGCCCGATGATTGAATGAATTCTTGGAAGCAAATGTTGAATTTCTGTCATCTTGTGCTTGAGATGAGATCAGATCTCTCTGTCAGGGAGAGAGCTTAACTTACAGAGCTGTTACATGCTTAGGAACAGAAACACTCTTTCCATCTGACTACTATTTCAGCAGCTACTAAACCAAATGCATTAAATGTGTCTTGCATCTGCCCACACCTGCAAGATCTTTAGCAGTAAGAACTCCTTACTTTCCAAGTTTCAGAGATGGTGGCAATGAGAATGGTTTCAAGAGATTTTACAAATTTCATCTAAATGAGTTGAAACAGCAGACCTTCATAGTCTTTAAGTGCTTCATGACCAACATAAGGGTCTTGATCATCTAAAGGATGAGTTCAGGACTACATGTCATATACTGTGGCATGTATGCGTGACCTGATTTTCACTTCATTGGCTTCGTGTTTACTTTCAAGGCAGAGTAGAAAAGTCAAGTCTATGCTATTCATTTTATGTTACATTATTAAATTCTTATGCTAAATGGGAGATATCCAACTAAATTAAAGCAATTGGGCATGTTAGTTTTCATTTCCAGCTTTGGGAGTATTTTAACTGTAATTCTACTTTTATTAGTAAATTTGCAATATAATACACACTTGTCAGTGTTTTTCTTTCCAAAGCATCAGCCATTTGCTGGTAAATATATTTTCACATCTAAAATTAGGAGATGTAATTATAGCACTACATCTTTAATGAGAAAAAGTCTTTATAACTCAGTGCTAATTATGATTAATTTATTCATTGATGCTGCTATCACTTATACTTCAATGCACCTGCTAAAATGGCGATAAACATTCAAACATATATATTTTAATTAATTTGCTTTATTTAGCTGAATAAGAAATGTTTTGTAATCAGTAATCATATGTCTCATTTATAGTGTTCTTAATGAAAAATAACATGACAGTATCTTTTTCCTTACTGAGACAATCTGGAAAACATCAAGACATATAAATCTGCAAGTATAGAAGAACAAATATTGTACGTCTACTGCAGTTGCAGATATGCTGCTGCCATCTTTTGGCTATGCAAATTATGGAAATAGCATGGAAATAGCAAAGCCTTTCAAAAAAGAATCCAAAACATCTTCTTAAAATGGATTTTAAATGGGTGAAATATCATTTTACCCTATTGTTTCATGTAGTAGCATTTCATCACATGAATAATCTTATTGCCTATGTAAAAAGACACGAATGGCTCCGATGCTCATCTGTACAATATGTGCAACAAGACAGACACTAGTTGTGAGAACAACATTATGAAAAAGAAAACCACTCCCTCTTAATCTTTAGGGCCACATCATAATTACATACAATGAACCCACACAGAGCTGAAAGGTGAATGAGATCGGGCCAAATATATGCACACGGTTTTGCCTAAGCACCTTCATGAAAGCTAAGCCCAAGGTTCAATGGTGTTTTGGGATGACCAAGACTTCAGCCTATTCTACTCCGTCCAATCATTTCAGGCAGAGCTTTGCAATCCTGAGACTTTCAATTATACAGAAGATCCCTGATGTGGAAAAGTACAAACTTTCCAAATTCTTTAAGCAATTCCTGATATTTTGGAATGGTGCAAGTCCTTTACTTTTCCCCACAGCACACAAGGAGAGAATAGAAATAGCCAGAAGCAAATGACCTACTACACTTTTCCCTTTCTACAGCTTATGTAACTGGAAGCCAAGGATATGTTTGGGGAGAAAAAGAAAGGGGAGGTAGTAATTTCCATTTAATACAGTAACTGGGAACCTAAATGTGTTTTCCTCCCATGCCTGCAAGGCGAAAGGGAGCAGGGCCATTCAAAGGATTACAGTCTCCTTCACCGAAAGTGATATGGTATGGTCGAAAGTCCCAACATGGAATCTTGTGCCTGAGACACTGTCTGGTCTTCAAAAAGCAAATGAAAAGAAATAAACTACTGGTGTTTTGAAAGATCTTTGTTGGTTTTCTTTTACTTGAATAAAAACCTTTAGCATGATTTCTTCTGATTTTTACCTTCGTACTATTTATTCTTTTCAAATATTAGGACAACTGCTGAGCATCAATAAAAGCAACTGAAACATCAGAAAACTTATCATGAAGTTTGGTAGGTGCATGTTTAAATCACAAAAAAATGGTGCATTATGCAATGAGAAAAAACTACATTTCCAACTATCAACTTCACTAATGCAAAAGTATCTGAACTACTGAGCAAAGAATAAAGACATATTTACCTTTATTATTTGAATGATTGAACAACTGAATGATTTACTAGTTAAAAATCCTGAACGATTCACTAAGTAAAAAATAGTCAACATTTATAATAAATCTGATTGATGCAGGACACTAAATTGAGTTCATAGTACCTTCATAGATATTGTAACATCTAATGAATCTCTTAATATCTCTCAACCTTCTTTTTTTCTAATGACTTCCTGAAAATTCACTGAATAAAGATGTTTAGAAGTCTGAAGTAGAGAGTCAGTCTAGGAGGAAATTTATGTTTGGCAGCAGATTTCACAGCAAGATACAGTTCTCCTGGGCAGGACTAGGCATGTTCTGAAATGCATCATAATTAGATTAGGCATCAATATTTACAATTATTTCTGCACTTTTTCCAGGATACATGTTTGAGGTATGTAATCTTTGAATACAACAAGCACAGAGGTCCTGAATGGAGTCTTGGAGCCTACCAGACTGTAATATTAACTATGGTCAATTGTATGAAGGTTGCATATTATATAGACTCCATCTAACAAACTGAAATCTCATAGTCTGAATACAGAATCAAATCAGGAAAGCAATTCTTCTTTATATAACTTCATTAGGTCTATCTTTTAAGGATCTGCCAGCAGTCACAGATTTCAAGCATATGTGAATAGAAGTTAAATAAATTGAAATAAAATTAATATATAGTTCTTTGAATAAAAATAACTTGAATAGTTTATGACACCTTCATGTGATATAGAAAATAAAATTATAACAATAAGAACTAAAATGCACACTGACCTACAGCAGCAATGGCAGGTAAGAAACTAACAATTTGAATGTGTCATAGACATCAGCATTATCTCAATTATCTTAATTCACAGAATAGGCTTTGGCCATGAATGTCTCTGACCGCAGCTGGGAGAAATTCTAATCTCTTGGGTTTTGAAGATGATTTTATTTTTTACGTATTGGAAAATTTCAGAAGTCCTCATTAGTACAATTTGAAATAACTCACATGTCCCAAAAAAGAAATTGATCTAAGAAGCTTTCTGTTTTTCACCTTTATGTGCACTTTACCTTTGAGATCCTACAATAGGAAACAGTTCTTCACAAGCACCTAAAAGTAAATCATCACATTTTCTATAGAGCTGTTTCAAATTTTGCCCTAAACATGCTACGGCTGTGATCTTAAAAGTATAAAAGTTTTCTGAATTTAGATTTGCAGTTACATCTTGGATCTTTGCAGAAGGACATAATGAAATTTAACACAGTGCATACTTACTGAACTACTACAGCTCTTCAACATAGTTTAGGACAATTATCATTAACATGAGCAGAAACCAATTCATGTCAGATAAGCAGCTGTCTTTATAATGAATTCTTGGGCAGCAGATTTTCATTCTAATAATGCTTGTCTGTATACTGGGAATAAAAATATTAGCCTATTCATGTGCCAAAATATAGAAGTGGATAGATGAAGAAATTTAAACATTCATAAATGCTAGATAAGTTTCTGGAACATGCTCACTATCCATTTCATCAGTCAAAAATTATTAACATATAAAAACCACTGAAATATTCAGTGTTTGAACAATACGTCATCTTCTTCCTGGTTGTAATTATAAAATGCAATAAAAACCAAATTCCTGAAACAGTGAAAATATGAAAAGTAAATGCCAATTTCCTCAGCACATCTCATTTCTGTCATCATCAGGTGGATGATTATTGCTAAAAGTTTTCTACTACATAAAGACAAGGCAGTGAAAAATAGCATTTGATAAAAGATCCAAAGACGTATAAAATTTAAATCTCCTAAACAAAAATTTTGGAAAGACTAACAGGATACTCTCTGTTTTATAGAGAATAAAACACTAATGACAGATTTTACTACAGTTCAAATACTGAAAAGACTTGTAACTCATAGTATCAAAATTTCTCGTGTGGAATATGCTAGAAAAAGATAGAAAACACTCAAGGACATAGTAGAAGATTATTGTAGCAATAACAAATACAGTATTAATCCTGTGTTGTTTATGAGCACATCTGTAAAAAAAACTTAGAATTTCAAGAAAAGGAATTGAAGAACAGCAGGGAGTCAAATTTCTGTCTTGTTTCTCTGAAGAAGGCTTCTTCTCATTTAGATTTCAGTTTAAAAGAAGTAAATTAGAAGCTTCCCAAGTTTCCAGACATTAAAAAAGCTGGCCATGGGGGTATCACTGGTTGTGGAAAAGTTTATAGGAAGCTACCTTTCCTCCTATAGTCAAGAAGCAGAAAATTAACAACTCTTGTAGGCCACTAAAATTGGAGGTGTAACAAGAGAGAAAATGTCTCATAAGACGAATTGAGCTAAAATAGCTTCACTTAGTGCACTTAAATCATGTGAATTTGAAACATCAAGCCTTAGAACATGCACATAAATACGCATCCATTGGGCAGCAAGATTTTCATATACCCATACGCAGATGTGCGCACACACACATGGACGGACATACACACACAAAAAGATCATATTTGTATCTTGAATTTATGATTAAAAATCATAGATTTTACTGTGCTAAGCTACTTATACTAATGTGTTTTAAAGAAGATTTTTTCCCTCTAGGCAGTCAAATGAGCAAAACCTTCTCAAATGTAAAATGGAACAACTAGAAAGTCTTCATTTTTTCTTAACAGTAAGAACGTTTTGTCTCCCAGTATCTTGCTCCAAGGTACAGATTCTGTTTATTCTGTTTCAGAGACGTGTGATAACAGATTTTTAAATTTAACTTAGCATTTTTATATTATAATTATTATTTGCAATGTCTTCCTGCTATCTTAAACTTTATTTAAAAAACGTGTAATGGTACTTTTGCATAGGTCTTAAACATGCTTCTTTAAATGCTTCAAAAAAGAGTACAGGTTCAAGGAAGCTGTATCCTGATGTCCATTAATTACTAATATTGTAATGGTCTGTAAGAATAAACTTTTCTACCAGAACTGGCTGAACAGAATGCTAGTACTTTCCCCACATTTAACTAAAAAAAAAAAAAAATCTTTTTTTTAATCTTCAAATAAAGAGAGAAAAGAATAAAAAAGCAAGCCATGTTTTCAAGGAGGTTAAGAAAAAATCAATTACTGTCTTTCACTGTGTAGAATCACTCTAGAGCAAAGTTCAAACACAACAATGTATTGTAAAATATAGGACAAGGAAATTTCTCAGTGCATGGGGATGTGTCTGGTTTTCTTTGCCAACAGATACAAGACCCACTATCAGACATAAATAAAGAGATAAAAAACTGAGAATGAATGAATAGAAATACAATGTAATCATCACAAGTTGGCTTTGGATAACATGTAGTAATCAGGAAGAAAAATTGAACTAAAAAAAGTCAAAATAATTTGAAATAAAATACTTTATTTTTAAATAATTCTTACTTTAAATTCACTAGTAATATAAATTATTCTGCATTAACATATTTAAATTTGACATAGACTCATCAGCAGAATTTTTTATCTAATTTTAATAACACAGTTATACTAAAAGAAAGATATTTACTAAAATATTGATAATATGAGGCATCAAAAAGCTCATGTCATACTTGAAAACTAAATATAACCTAAATAAGTAGATATTTCATAGAATCATAAAATCATAGAATAACCAGGTTGGAAGACACCCACTGGATCATCAAGTCCAACCATTCCTATCAAACACTAAACCATGCTCCTTAGCACCTCATGCACCCGTGCCTTAAACACCTCCAGGGAAGGTGACTCAACCACCTCTCTGGGTAGCCTCTTATGGTGCCCAATGACCCTTTCTGTGAAATATTTTTTCCTAATGTTCAGACTAAACCTCCCCTGGTGAAGCTTGACACCATTCCCTCTCGTCCTGTTCCCTGTCACTTGGGAGAAGAGGCCATCACCCTCCTCTCCACAACTTTCTTTCAGGTAGTTGTAGAGAGCAGTTGTAGAGTTGCAGAGATTTGTATTACTATAGGGATGCATGTAGCTATGTGCAGGAAAATCTGCCCAACAATTATCAAGCACATAAGAGTAACTGCAGTGGTAACACTACCATGCTTTCTTGAGATGCTGAAAACACCAGGTGACATTAATATGAATTTAGGACACTTCGCACTTTTTAAAAGTTAACAGCTCTTTGTGCCAATAAGAAAATTAATAGGGTGACATGATACTTCACTTTTAAAAGAAAATATATTTATGCATTGGATCTCTTCCCTTTTATTCTTCAATATCTGTATAGTGTCAGTAAAATAATATGCATAATATTTATTTTCCTGTATAATTCAAGAGTTTTGAGGTGCTAAAACCCCAAAACACTGTGAAGAGTTTGATCAAACTGTACTATGGAGATGTTACATTTTTAAAAAAAAAAATTATGCTGCTCGAGTTAAGACCACTTCCCTGTAAAGCAGTTTATTAATGCTGACTGGAGTCAGGGATGAAAAAAGAATTAAACAAACTATTGCTTAATCAGTCTTTGAGGATAGAAAAGGTAGGCAAACACAAGACTTTCAAAACCTTCTTTTACACCATGTTATACTGACCGGATAACACTGCCTAGTTTTATCTGCTCCTATTACAAATTCCACTAAATTTCATAGGAGCATCATATAACTGAAATAGTGTCATGTTTTCTGAATGCACCTATATATATATCAAGACAAAAGACCTGTGTCTTTGTCCATGGTTTCAATATTGTTCACGTTTTCACACTCCTGCAACTATATAACTGTGCATTTCTGTGCCTCAGAAGAGCAATCACTGCTGTTTAAAGAAACCAATTTCATATTAAATTATTTTGGAGTTTATTTTTGTCTTTTACTCTACAGTTGTTCTTTGTTCAGTTAAGTCTTTCATGTGTATTGTTTTTCATGCCACCAGTTCTACAGTTTTAAATGTCAGAGTATTTATTGCTTTTGTTACGCTGTTTTAGTTAGATTGATATTAATTACCAGAGACACTTACATTTTATTTCCAAAGCCTTAGTGTACACTTAGGCCCTAGAAAAACAGACGACTATAAATCCAGCTCAAATACTTCGTTAGTGGTACTTTTTTACTGGTTGATTGAGTATGGTTTAATTTTTTGTTTTGTGTTTATTTCTTTTTGTTTTTTTTTTCTTTTAAAAGTAACTTCACGCTTCTAATCCATGTTCATTTTTATTTGCTTAGGAAGGATGAGATCACCTGATAAATTTTGAATTCTTGGTGTTAGACCTACAGATAATCCTCTTCTTATGTTTTTCTGTTTTAAAAGTCTGGTTAAATCCTGTCAAATTAAATGGAAAGATGGGAAAAGCATAGAATGCCATGATGAGCCAGAGTTTGGAGCCTTCTCCAAATCCTGATATTTCATAGAGCTTTGCAATATTTCTTAAACAACTTCGTACAGGCAGGGCATTCAAAATGTATGTAGTATCTCCAACATTTGCAGGAGTTTATAGCTACTGTAACATCAAATGTTTATCAGTACTGTCTGCATATTATAGGCAACTTAGACACTGGCATATATGAACTTCCCTATGATTTTGTCATCAATTTTTCATGCATTTTCATTTTGTCCTTTGCATTTCATCAGTCTAAGTCTCACTTTCCAGCTCATTGCCATAGGCTACCAGACTGGAACAAAGCTCTGTGTGATGCATAACAAAAGAAGAAGAAATCACATAAGGGAATTTGGCTACATCCCCAAAGATAGGCCTCAATCCTCTAAGCAGTGCAGGTTCTGGAACACTGACCAAGTTGCTCAGAGACACAGGATAAAAGAAGTGAGATGATACCAATACTTTCTCTGCTGCTAGCTAGGAGAACAAAGGATTACTGGCAAAGGGCTAAGCGAAGGCATCTTTTCAGAAGAACAGTTTCATTTTAGTGATAGATATGACCTGTCATTCATAAAATGAGAAATATCAATAGAAAAATTCCCCTTTTCAAAAGAAAACTTCCTGATTACCACAGGAATTGGAAGATACCATCTTCTCTCTTTTTAGGAAAGTTAGAATAGACATGACTGTATATTTTTGTTCTAGTAAAAACTCTGCATTTGACTGCAGAGACAGGTAAAGAAGCAAAAAACATAGGAGATATGAGAGTGACAAAACTAGTGAGGCACGGTCTGTGGTTAAGATTCTTATTTTCTATACTACAAAGAACCATCAACTCAGTCACAAAATGGGCCACACTGAAATACTATGCATCATATCAAGCCATTACAACATTTTAAAAATTATGCACATTAAAAAAATTACAAAAACAAAAAAATGGTGAAGATATAACTAAGAAATATTAGTTTATATAACTAGTGGATATTGCTTCAAGTTTAAAATCAGCCTTGTAGTCCAGAAAACAGAATATCTGCCAGATCAGAGATAGTTTACGTGGGCAATAATTGTGTTATTTGGAATATTCAGCACTCAGAACAAGCAGTTCCTACACTGCTGGGAGCATCAGGAAGAATGACTAACAAAATGATCTTACCACCTTTAGCACACACTAAGTTGTTATACGCATGTACTGTAGATATTGAAAAAACTGAATAAGTAGCAAGCTTCTTGAAGGGAGGAAGGGCCAAATAATCAATAAGTACAAAACAGCTTGATTACAGAGTGGCTCTGACAGATTAATTAAAAGTACTGCTACCCAGACACTATTACCTAGCATGATCGTAGCTTGAATATGAACCTTTGAAGATGGGATGAAAAGGCTGTGGAAGTTCACACAGAAGGGATTATCCTGATGGAAGAGGAGGAGGGAAGAAACAAATCTACTTGTTATGATGATTAAACTCACAGTAATACATGTGATTCCAAATCCATAAAAAAACAATATAGCAGGAACATGTGAATGCATAATGTAACACAGACAATAGACTGATATCAAAGTTCATTGTTACTTTACTATCAATGAAATGCACTGTGAAGCTTCCCCTTCATTCTGCACAGCAGGTATTGTTTTGCAACGTCTATCAAGGGCAGCAGATGCAAGGATTATTTGTTTAAAGCATTGCATATTGTGTAACAACTTGTAAGTGAAAATAAATTCTTTCTTTGCTTCCACTATACCCACAACAGACCAATGAAGGCGGAACCAGAGAACATCTAATGAATATTAACTATGTCCCAATGGTGTATTCCAAAGATGTAGTGTATGTCCCACTGTAACTTGCTACATAGTTATGTTTACTCCATGAACCTTAGTTTTTACTCATGTAGTCACCATTAAGATCAAAGGAAGACAAAGAAACACTCTCTTAAGAGCTCAATTTCTTCTGTTATGGATGATAACATCAATCCATCATTCTTTGTATGGTAGTTGAAACCACAAATTGAATATAACCTCTGCTATTTTATGTTTAATATTAAAGGTCTCAACAACATTCATTATATTTTGTGTAAGACATAACACATAAAAAGCAATTAAAAATATGATAAATATTTAACACTCTGCCTTTTGAATTATGTTTGTTCCCCATACATATGACATAGTCTCATTTATACTGCATTCAAACATAAACATTGCTTTCTAAATAAAACTGTAAATTGTTTTTCACTTAAAACTAATGTTTATTAGGTAACTCAGCAGTTCAAATGAAAATAAGTCTTACTGTTTATCAATCAATATGATGCACACATTATTTCACCTTAAGATAAAGGTGTGCAAAAAACCTTCAACAAGTTTAAAAAAAGGAACCCACCTTTTTTTTGCATTGAAGTTTTCCATCAAAACTTTTTTGCATTGAAAGTCTTCCTCTTTATTTAAGAAAGAAAAATAGTGCACAGGTTTAAAAACAAGGAGACAAACAGAAACAGAAATCATTTTCTACAGACAAAAACTGAAAAATATATAAACAAAGCTCCTTTTAGATGCACTGTATTAATAAGACTTTTATCCTGGTCAGGACTGTTGGATCCTGACCCAACTCCCTAGCTGGAGCCATTTATATCCTTATTGATCTAAAAAACCTTAGAAAATGTGGTGCTTTGGAAAACGAGATTCAAGATATATGTAGTCTGAGAAATGGATGTGGTACAATGTCATTGAGTAATAGTATGGTACCGAATGGCATGGTGCTCTGTTTGTGAACAGGTAAGACCTTTGTGAGATTTGACAGTTGGAGAGCACCTGGTGCACAGCAATCAAGAGGTGATATAATTGTCAGCTCTAGGAGAAGACAGAAGGGGATTCAGCAGAACTGCCACTTTGGACTTCCAGAAGGTAGACTTTGGAAGGCTGGTTGATAAAGTTCCTTGGGAGGCAGTCCTTAAGACCGAAGGAGCCCAAGAGGGCTGGATGCTCTTTAAGAGGGAAATCGTGGTAGCACAAGAGCAAGACGTCCCTGTATGTGGAAAAAATGAGCTGGCAGGGTAGAAAACCAGCTTGGCTAAGCAGAGGGATCTGGGTATATATCAGAAAAAAAGAGGAAAATTACGGAAGAAAGGGCAGGTATCTCAAGAGCACTGCAGGGATGAAGTGAGACGATGTAAGGAGAAAATCAGAAGGTCTAAAGCCCAACTAGAACTTAGATTGATTGTCTAGTTCTGTGAAAGATAATAAAAAGTCTTTCTACAAGCATATCAACAAGAAAAGGAGAACCAAGGAGAATCTATCCTTTACTGGATACGGGGCAGGGGGTGGGGTGTGGGGGGTGGTATTAGTGAAAAAAGATAAGGATGAGGCACATAATGCCTTCTTTGCCTCAGTCTTTAATAGTAAGGTAAGATGTTTCCTTGATACTCAACCTCATGACCCAGTAGACAGGGAGGGAGAACAGAACAGAGCTACCATGATCTAAGAGGAAATGGTTAGAGAACTGCTTTGCCAGTTAGACATTCACAAGTGTATGGTTCTAGATGGGATTAGCCCAAGGGTATTAAGGGAGCTGACAGAAGTGCTTGCCAAATCCCATTCCATACTCTACCAGAAGTCTTGGCTGCCTGGGGAAGTTCATCTTGGCTGGTAGATGTTTCACCCATTTACAAGAAGGGCTGAAGGGAGGATCCAGGAAACTACAGGCCTGTCAGTCTGACCTCAGTGCTGGAGAAAGTCAGGTGATCTTGAGTGCTATCACACAGTGCACACAAGACAACCAACTAACCAAGCCCACTCACCATGAGTTTATGAAAGGCAGGTCCTTCCAAACTAACCTGATCTCCTTCTATAACAAGGTGACCTGCTTAACAGATGAAGGAAAGGCTATGGATGTAGTGTACCTGGACTTCAATAAAGCCTTTGACATCATTTCTCACAGCATTCTTCTTGAGAAGCTGACTGCCATTGGCCTGGACGGTGCACATTCTCCTGGGTGAAAAACTGGCTGGATGGCTGCGCCCAAAGAGTGATGGTAAATGGAGATAAATCCAGTTGGAGGGTGGTCACAGGTTGTGTTCCCCAGGTGTCAGTGCTGAGTTCAGTTCTGTTCAATATCTTTATCAATGATCTGGATGAAGGGATTGAATGTACCCTTAATAGGTTTGCATATAACACTAAGCTGGAAGTGTCAAGCTGATTCAACACAGTGGGGCTCTACAGAAGGATCAGAAAATCCTGGATCAGTGGGCTAAGATCAACAGGATGAGGTTTGAAAAGGCCAAGTGCAGAAGCCTGCGTTGGAACAGGCTTCCCAGGGAGGTGGTTTAGTCACTGTACCAGAGGGTATTTAAAAGAGAGGTAGATGAAGCACTTGGGACTATGATTTAGTAATAGACAGGTAGAGCTGCACTTGAAGATTTCAAAGGTTTTTTTCAGCCTAGGGATTCAATGATTCTATGAATCAAAATCAGCACTTCTATACCAGGTAGTACTATTTCTCACTAGTAAATTTTACTTGTACAAAAACTGATTGTGTATCTGCACAGATTTCCTGTTCTGAGCCAGTATCTCTGTATTTTAGGTGCTCCTCTAGTGACCTCTACCACCAAACATGCTCCACACAATTCTCATACAGTAACTTAAGGGAAAATTTTATAAAGCAGATTTATAAAATTACATGAGATTCAGACTCCTACCTGAATTACATTTTTAAAATAGAAATTAGAATAACATTCTCTGATAAAGGAATGCCAAAGACAGCAGCACTATCTTTGCACCCTCACACTTTAAATTGTTAGTACTTGAAAAACCACCTTACTACAAAACCATGATAAATATACAAGGGTTCAACTATAACACATGTAAAGAACATGAAAAAAATACCATAATATGTGGATTAGAAGTACTGTGTAAGGAACAAATATTAATGTTAGAAATATACATAACTTTCATTTTTAAATCATTGGAGATTTTGCTCATATAGCACAATAAACAATGTCCTTGCAGCAAAGGGATATTCACTAAAACAGCTGTCCAAGGGAATGGCTACTGCTTCTTTTCCAACAGAAGGAAGACTTACTAGTAAGATACAGAAAATTGTCTAATGAAACACAAAAAGAAATTCAGACCTCTTTGCAGTTCCTGACGGAACTTCACCTTGACTGCAAAGATTCTTTGCACCATCAGGAGCTAACTGTGTTATAGTTGAAGTGGTCTGAAGAGATAAATCTTACAAAAGGCAAGATGGCTAGATGTTTGTAAGAAAACTGGAGACACTCAGTAGGGAGGACTGAAGTGGAAGTATTAAATGGTGGCCAATTAAAATTTAATTGTGTTCATTATATACATAATACACATGCTTGTATGCATGATATATTAAAAATACATTCTATAGAAGAAGTATTATTCTGAGATTAACAAAGCAACTCAGTAATATCTGATAATCATTTGACTTTATTAATTTTGATTCTGTTAAAGAATTCTGTTAGTTTTAATGCCTGTTTTTCCTCCGTATACATCTATGGCCCCCTTTTCTCATTCTTAGTGAAACCAAACCCAAGTAAGTTTAACTGTAAACTAGAGAACTGCAAATTGTCCATACCTAGAAACTTTTCATTATAAAAGAATTTCATTAAAATGTCTCATCCTTTCGTACACAAAGCTATGCCATGAATACTAAGGTACTGTTGCTTCTTTGTACATTGGTATTAACTCATATATCTACATACAGATCGTTTTCAAACAGTTCATACTGCAGGGGAAACAGTATGGTACTGATGCTTAATTATTGTTTACAAAGCTGAAATTTCACAGAACATCTTTATCAGATCATTTATATCAAAATTAATCACTGGAAACGGTTTTACTTTGTCTAACAGAATCCTGCTGCCAAAGGATAACATCTATTTTTCAATGTTAAGCAACAATCAGAGTAGGAAGGAAAAGGAAATGCAACAAATCAGATCCCACAAGTTGAAGTAAAGATCTTTGGATTTGAATGCATGAAGTGGGAAAAAGACATAAAAGCTTCCAAACAGAGGCAATCGCAGTCTAAACCAAAAGCACCAAAGCTGAGCACCAGCCATGGAAAGCCCAGCTTTTGAGGACAATTTTACCAGCTGTTCACTCACACTTACAACCACCTAGAACTATAGGATGTGAAGTGTTCTTATCCAGTCCTGATGATCATTCAAAACAATTTGTGTAGTCATGGTCTAAGTGCCTCTGTCCTTTGATAGTAAATACCTATTGTACCAGAAGATATATAATTCGATGAAGAAAAATTAAATTTATTGAGATGTAGGAGGAAATTTGTGACAAATAGAAATTAAGAAGATACCAGAAAGAAAAATTATGTGTTTCTATTGTTTTTAAATATAAATGCATGTGAGTGGGGTTTGTTTGTTTGTGTATTTGTTTTACCTATGTAAATACAACTTTTTGTGGTTAGTTTAGCTAACAGCCAAACTCCAACCCAGGCACTCAGTCACTACACATACAGACCCTTAGACACAGAGTGGAATGGAGAACAAAATAGGAAAAAACACAACAAGAACAATCAAATGTCAAGATAAAGACAGGAGGATTACTTGCCAATTACTATTAGAGATAAAATAGACTCAGTTTTGGGAAAAATAATTTATTTTCAATTAGAATAGATCTGGATAAAGGAAAACTAAAAGATGAAAGTTAAAACAACTCTCCTCTCTCCTTTCTCAGATTCATCACAATTGTGTCAATCTAGACACCACTACCTTCCCACATTTTAGACATTAGTTCCATCACACTTTTCCTCTGCTATAGCATGGGCTATCGGTGTTCTGCAGTTCTTTCAGAAACATCCATCTGCACCTGTGTGAGTCTTCCATGGACTGCAGTGCAGAGATATGCTCCACTATAGAGTACCTTATCTTCCTGCCCTGACTTTGGTGTTCCTTTTGCTCTTTCTCACTCTTTTTGTTCCCTTCTCTCCATGTAGGATTTTCTGCCCTGTTTAAAATACTTTTACACAAACGCATCACTAACTTTGTGGATAGTCTCAGCTCTGGCTTCCTGTTCTGTTCTGGCATAGACCTGCCCTGCAGAACCTTCAGGCTTCTAACACCTTGGCATGGACACCTGGAACATACATAATAGATCACCTTTACTGGGACATGATAAATTCTTATGTTTCTAGAAGTATCTATCTCCTAGAAAATGTCTACAATTGTAGCAGCTAACATAAACCCCCAGCAAGTCATAGCTAAGAAACTAATGTCCTAAAATTCAGCAAGATAAAGGCAAAAGTATTGCTTCAATAAAGGTTAAGAGAAATCTAAATTACTTTTATATCTGGATTTTAGCAGCTGAAATTAAGCTGCTCTTGTGTTAAATAAATGTATTTTAAGAGGTTAAAGATTCTACCATAGATGTTCTTAAATGCGAAGTACACATAAAGTTTTAATACTTTATTTAAATATTATCTTTTAAAGTACACTGGATATTTGTTTGTCCAACCACTGAACTTTATGTTACAGGTAAGTGAGCTACCTGATACTTAGCCTGAGTAGGGTAAAACTAGCTATTTATACAGTGACAAAGGAAAAGAGTAGTGTTGGAATTCTAGTAACTGGTACACTGTGCAAATCAACACTAGAAGTGCTTATGGAGTAAGTTCTTAGCTTCAGCAAGATTTCAGCCTAGAGTTACAGTTGTGCTAGAAGATACTGCATGAATCCATCTCATTTAGGCAGGATTACATAGTAGTAGTAGCATTTGGCTGACACTGACTTATTAAGGATCAGCACCCCTATAATTTTGGAGGTCTTCATTTTAGTGCAATATTTAATTTACTTAACGAAAACATTGCCTTCTGCTTTGTGGTTACAGAGTGGCACAGAGTGAAGGTTAGGTGAGACAACAGTAAAGAAGAGATGCTGGTGTTAGAAATCTCATTCAGTGCTGAATTACTGAAATAATCCTTAAAACAGCTGGGACTGATAAAAGTCTGTGAATAATTCCTGTAAATTATACTGTCCTGTGGGGGGCCACGGAAATGTTGTTTCTCATTTAAAATAAATAGTCTCCTCTACTAACTTATTGCTAATCATGCAGACAACAAAGGAATTAAGTAGGCCATTTCCATACATACAACTGTGTCTTTTATGAAAAGCAGTTCACCAGAAATTCAGAGCTAATTGATTTAGAAGAATTCATGTTTGCTTTTTTTTCAACACTGTAACAAAATCAAATTGTTTTATTTTATTTTACTTCATTTCTCATTGCAGCATTTTAAAATTACAGGATTGAGTGTTCAATAGTTCTGTTTGTATTGCAAAGTAATAGGGTTTGCCTATAAGAGATGACAAAATGTTTTGTCAGATCCACAGATAGTAACACATATGCCAATGACCTTGTCCATGGAATATAGAAGCAACATCACAATTTTAGTGGCAAATGCTAACAGAAAACTCATACTGGCAGGCAGGTTTATGACAGGGCTATGACACATTAAAGACCTAAGGAAGGTCATCTCTTAGGAAGGATGTTCATGCACTGACCATTTTTCATCCTGATCCTCCACTATAAGCTTCTTATAGAATGAGTCATATTGCTTATATTTCTAGCTCCTACACACAAATACACATAAAATCTAAGAGGAGTCAGAAAAACCATCTGGAGTCTACAGAAATAAGGTAATTTGTCCAAAGGTTATCCAGGACCAACATCCTCTCTTACTTGCCCCATGCCTCAGTTTACAATTCTCTAGCAGTCAAATTAATTCAGTTATGAAGCCTGAAAGTTATAGGGTTGGAGTTGAGCTCCTATTCCCAGAATTCTCATTGTAATGATGGTGCAAAAATACTCCTGGACGGATTCTATGCTGAGGGAAAGAGGAGGGAGAAAAAAAATTAAGATATCTTTAAAAGAATGAGAAATGCAAGGAAGAACAAGGGTGAGAAATAAGCAGATACTTTTAATCTCAGTATTTCCTCTCTCATTTTTCTCCCTCATGATAAGTATAACTTAGTTCAGAAGAATTAAAAGAAAAAAATAGATTTGAAGGGGTATCAGAAGAAAATAAATGTAGAAAACAAAAATGCAACAAAGGAAATAAAATGGCAGGAATACGAAGCAACAACAAATAAATTTAGACTTGAATGAGATATTAAAACAATAAAATGAGGAAAAACAAAACAATAAAAGTAACATTGTTTGAAGTAGGCTTCTGCTGCCTGAAAGTCCATACATATCTTTAAAGATGATACAATTATGTCACTGGAGAGGCAGAGAAACTTTGAAGAGCAAAGAGAACTTATATTGCTTACCTGGAAAAAAATTTTTTAGCAAAAAAAGAAAAGTGCTTGGAATAAATTTATGCTTATTTTCCTCAGTCATCATCATATGGTCACTGCAGCAATTTCACTGATCTTTCCAAAAAGAGTTCACTCCTTGGGAGCACATTCTACTTCCTAAGATTCCTCAGAAATATAACATAGTAAATTATTGAGAAAAAATTAAAGAGATTGATGAAATAACAGAATATTAATGACTTACTGTGGTTCTACCAGTAATTTATAATGAACTTTAAGCAAATGCATAAATAAGTAAAAAATTTCTTAATCTCATAGTAGAATTACTGCATGCTCCTTTAAATGAACACTTGTACAAAGCTTACTTCTCTTTCCCACAACTTGCAGTTAAATGTCAGATGACTTGAAAATAAAGATCTCTATTTCTGTAAAAAATGGCTTTCTCCTTACATGTATCATGTTGGAGAGAAAGGAACATTAATTATTAATAGTCATAACCTAAATGTTTATAAAACATTGGTTACTTCTATCAGAATCCTCTTCAAGTATCTTATCAGGCAGTACTACCCTTCTGCATTATTTGGTTTGTGAGTTAAAAATATTGCTATTTTGCAAGAAGAAAGCTCTTTAATTATATGAAATAGAGACCAAGAAATTGATTAAACCTAAAGATTATGAGACCAACATGTCTTGGAAGACTCCAGCCCAGCAATCAGCCTCTATTCCATTAAAGCAAGTATTTTAGGAAGGGAGTTAATCATACATTTCAAGTTACAAAAGAATTTTGTATGCAATTAAATTAAGTACAAGTTTGTTGCACTGGAAAACATAGAGATTGGGAGACAAGAACAAAAGAGCAGCTGGTTCCAAAATGACAGAGGAAATGATCAAATCAGGAACAAATTCTGAGAAAATGAATATACAGATAGTTGTGAAAAAGAGAGGAATGTGCACATATAGTGGAAACACATGGGCAGGAAGCAGGATTTACTCTAACCTAGAAAAATAAGTGTCTTGGTACTCTGTCAACAAAAATCAACATGCTTGTTACTAGATCAGACGAAGAAAACCAAGCAGGAACGTTCAAGAGTCAACCATACATGGCAGAAGGTCAGCATGGGAGATCACAACATAGGTGTTTTAGGGAAACTAGTGCTCTGGAAATTTCTCCTTTAGACAGTCCCAACATCTCACCTAGAAGAACAAACAATAGATATTGTGAACTCTTTAGGATTTTTCTAATGTAGGGTTAAAGCATGACTTAATTAACTTAATATAAGTACCACAGAACTTCTTGTAAGATGGAATTTGCTCTTTTCAGGTCTCCAGAAATGAACGACTAGTGCAACAAGCTGCTTACTCAGCTTCTCTTGAAACTCATTTCACTACTGGAGGCTAATTTTGCGGCAAATTACATACAGTAATACTACATGCTGCTTATCAAATGTTAACAGTTTAGCTATCACTTCAGGTAAAACTGAAGCCACCACAAAACTGCTATAGTCATAGAAACATACAGTCATAGAATTGTAGAATAGTTAGGGTTGGAATGGACCTTCAATATCATCTAGTTCCAATCTCCCTGTCATGGGCAGTGACATCCCACTAGATCAGGCTGCCCAAGACCACATCCAAACTGGCCTCAAACACCTCCAGGAATGGGGCAGCCACAACTTCCCTTGGCAACCTGTTCCAGTGTCTCACCACCATTATGTTGAAAAAAATTCTTCCTAATGTCTAGTCTAAATCTGCCCTTCTCCAGTTTATACCCATTCCCCCTCCTCCTATCATCACAATCCTTTATGAATAGTCCTTCTCCACCATTCCTTGTAGACTCCTTTCAGGTACTGGAAAGTCACTATAAGTTCTCCTTGATGCCTTCTCTTCTCCAGGCTGAACAAGCCCAACTCTCTCAGCCTGTCCTTTTACACAGGGTGCTCCAGCTCTCAGATCATCTTTGTAGCCCTCCTCTGGGCCCACTCAAGCAGCTGCATATCCTTCTTACATAGAGGACTCCAGAACTGGACACAGTACTCTACATGAGGTTTCACAAGAGAGAAATAGAGGGGCAGAATCTCTTCCTTCAATATGGTAGCCATGATTCTTCCAATGTACCCAAGATACGGTTGGCCTTCTGGGCTGTGAGTGCACATCGCTAGCTCCGGTCAAGCTTCTCATCAAGACCAGAACTCCCAAGTGCTTCTCTGCAGGGCAGCTCCCAATCATGTCATCCTCCATCATGTACTGAAAACAGAGATTGTCCCGACCCAGGTGTAAGACCTGGGACTTAGACTTGTTGAACCTCATGACTTTTTCACAGGCCCACTTCTCCAGCCTGTTCAGGTCCCTCTGGATGCCATCCTGTCCTTCTGGTGTGGCAACTACACCACTCATCTTGGTGTCATCTGCGTCCCACATACTTGCTGAGGGTACATTCAGTCTCTGTGCCAATATCATTGATGAAGATATTAAACAGCACTGGTCCCGTTACAGACCCCTGGGGGACACCACTTGTCACAATTCTCCATCTAGACTTAGACCTATTGACCCCTACTGTTTTATCCACCAAGCAGTCTACCCATCAAATCCATATCTATTCAATTTAGAGAGAAGGATGTTGTGGGGGACTGTGTCAAAGGTTTTAGAGAAGTCTAGATAGATCACATGCATCAGTTTACCCATGTCCACTGCTGCTGTGGTTACCCCATCATAGAAAGCCACTAAGTTGGTCATACAGGGTTTGCCCCTGGTGAAGCCATGCTGGCTGCCATTAATCACCTCCATGTCATCCATGTGCTTTAGCATAGCTTCTAGGAGGTTCTGTTCCATAATCTTCCCAGGCACAGAGGTAAGGCTGACAGGTCAGTAATTCTCAGGGTCATCATGGTTTGATTTTGGCCCCTTCAGAATAGCCAGGTTGTGGCTGAGGAAGAACTACAAATCCCAAGTATTCCATGCAACCTTTTCTAAGTAAATAAGGGTGTAATTNTACGGGTCAGGGGATGTTCTGGGGGGTCTCTTATTCTCTGGTTATTGTATATGTAGTATTTTAGTTGCATATTAATGTTAATACATTATATATAATCACTTTGTTTCAGTCTGTTTGTTTTTTTAGTACTTTCAGCCTTTCTTTCCTCCTACCTTTTCTCCAATGGGCTTGTACAGGGGGGTGGGGGTAGAAGGAAGGAGGGGTTGCAGACACTGTGAGGGTTTGTGGAAAGTTTTGACTCAAACCATCACACCTTTTCAAAAATCAGCACAATGTTACCCTTCTTCCAGTCACCAGGGACTTCTCCTGACTGCCATGACTTTTCAAATATCATGGAGAGTGGCTTGGCAACCACATTTGCCAATTTTCTCAGGACTCTGGGATGTATCTCATCAGGTGCCATATGTTCAGGTTCCTCTGATGTTCATGAACCTGATCCTTCTCTACTGTGTGAGGGGTTTCAACCTCCTGGTCACCATCTGCCTGTCTCATGATCCAGGAGGGGTGAAGAGAGCAGTTACCAATGAAGACTGAGGCAAAAAGTTGTTAAGTACCTCAGCCTTTTCCTTGTCTGTTGATATGAAGTCATCATTCCCAACCACCAGTGGGTGTACATTCTCTTTGATATTCCTCTTTTGTTGATCTTCACTTTCCTTGCCAAGTTTATCTCCACCTGTGCCTTGGCCTTCCTGATTTCATCACTTCTCAACCGGGTAGTGTCCCTATACACTTACCAGGTTACCTGTCCCTGCTTGCACTGCCTGTTCAGTTCCCTCTTCTTTAGTTTAACCAGCAGGTCTCGACTCAGTCACACAGGTCTCTTCCCTTTCCTGCCTGATTTTCTACATACGGGGACTGAGCACTCTTGCACTCTATGGAAAGCATTCTTAAATACTTTCCAGCTCAGTTCTGCTCCCTTGTCTCAGAGGACCATGTCCCAAGGGGTCCTACCAAGTAATTCCTTGAAGAGCTGGAAGTCTGCTTTCCTGAAATTTAGTGTCCTGACTATAAGCTTCACCTGTCCCATATCCCTCTGGACCTCGAACGCCACGAGCGTGTGATCACTGCAGCACAGGCTGCCTCCAATCCTAATGTCACTGATGAGTTTGCTTGTATTGGTGACCATCTGGTCCAGTATTGCATCCCCTCAGGTGGGGGTCTCTATCAGTTGGACTAAGAAATTATCTTCAATGCACTCTGGGAGCCTCCTAGATTTCCTACAGCCTACAGCAAAATAAGTAATTTTGTTAGTGCTTCAGAGAGATCATTCCACATTCCTGTTGCACCTGGCACAGTATTGATTAATTCTAGGATTTGGGCTGGTGTATGTGGAATGTAGAACAATTAAAGCTTGAGGGGAAAAAGTACAGAAACAAAATTATTAGCAACCACTTAGTTACATTCTGTTCTCAGATACATGGATATCTTGCACAATTACACTTATATTGTAGACAGGGCTATTGACTCCTTATATACTATTCTGATTTTGGTTTTTATTTAATACTTATTGACCCCATTTTCAGAGATAAATTATACTTTAAAATCCTAGCTTTTACACTAAATCTTCAACTAACTGTAATTTTTTTTTTCATAATATAAATTACTACAATATTTATATCAGGTTATGTAAACAATAGGACACAGAGAATTGCACTGAAATCTACATGGGCATCACCTGAAGAAATCCCACCATGATTTTCATTATGATCATTCTGAAGTATTAAAAAAGAGAAGAGAGAAAATTAGTATCACAGAATTTGGCAGTCCCAGGGTAGAGTGTAAATATTCCAGACATGATTGTTCTCTGAAATAAGAAAAAGCAGTGGAAGAACTCAACAGAGAAAAAATGTTCATGTTTTCTATTAAAAAAAATAGAATTGAAAAAAATTTGAAGAAACTTTTACATTTATATGTATCATTTATTACCTGCCCCACATTCAGAAACATAGGATACCAATAATTCTGTTACACAGAATCACAGAATAGTCAAGCATGAGAGGAAGGGACCTCTGGAGAACATCTAATTCAATCTCCCGCCTAAAACAGATTCACCTACAGCAGATTGCTCGGGAATGTGTCCATGCAGGTCATCAATATCTGCAGAGAAGTAAGGCCACAACCTCTCTGGGTAGCCTATGCCAGTACTCCATCACCCTTGCAGTAAAGAAGTTTTCCCTCGTATTCAGGTGGAACTTTTCGTGCTTGTTGCCCCTTATGTTGTCACTGGGCACTGTTGAGAAGATAGTCTGGCCCTTCTTCTTGACACCTACCCTATAGACATTTATAAGCACTGAGAAGATCCTCTCTTAGTTTTCTCTTCTGCAGGCTACACAAACCAAAGACTCTCAGAAAGAGATACTTCAGTACCCTGATCATCTTCATGGTTCTCTACTGGACTCTCTCTAGTAGTTCCTTGTTGGTTTTGAACTGGGAAGCCCAGAAATGGACGCAGTATTCCAGATCAAGCCTCACTAAGGCAGAGTAGAGAAGGAAGATCCTCAGCCTGCCAGCCACACTCTTGCACCACAGGACTCCATTGACCTCCTTGGCCACAAGGAGAGATAGTGTCAAAAGCCTTGCTGAAGTTGAGATAGACAGTAGACAATATCTACAACTCACCCTTCATCTACCCAGCCAGTTTTGCCATCATGAAAGGCTATCAGATTGGCTAAACATGATTTCCCTTTGGAGAATCCATGTTGACCCCTCCCAATTACACTCTCTTCTTTCAGATGCTTGGAGATGATACCCAGGATGATCACCTTTCCAGGGATGAAGATGAGGCTGAATAGCTTTTAGTTTCCTGGGTTGTCCTTCTTGCCCTTTTTGAAGACTGGAGTAGTATTAGATTTTCACCAGTCCTCAGGTATCTCTCCTGTCTCCACAATCTGTCAAAGATAACAGCATTTCAGCAATAGCATCTAACATCTTTCTCAGCACTCTTGACTATATCCAGTCAGGGTCCATGGATTTGTGGGCACCAAGCTTGCTGAGATGATCTCCAACCCGATCCTACTCGACCAAAGGATTGTCATCCTTTTTCCAGACTTTCTCTATTTCCTCAAGGGTCTCAGATTCCTGAAGTCCAGTGATAGCAGTGAAAACTGAAGTTAAAAAAGCATCCAGTAACTCCTCCTTCTCTACATCCTCTATCCCAAGAACACCTACGTCATTCAGTGGCAGACCCACATTTTCCTTGGTTTTCCTTTTGCTGCTGATGTACTTAAAACCACTTTTTGTTGTCCTTGGCATCCTTTGCCTGATTTAATTCCAAGTGGACCTCAGCCTTGTTCATTGCATCTCTATGCATTCTGACAGAGTTCCTACATTCCATCCAAATGGCCAGTCCCTTTTTTCACCCTCCATATACTTCCTTCTTCAATTTGAGTTGCTCCAGAAGCTCCTTACTCATCAATGTAGGCTTCCTGTATTCTTTGCTTGATTTCTTATAGCTAGGGATGCACTGATCTTGAGACTGGAGGAAGTTAATATTGAGAAGTGCCCAGTTGTCTTGGGCCCCTTTGACTTCTGGAGCCCTAACCTTTGGAAATCCTGCACTAATTCTTTGAAGACATTAAAGTAAACATTCCTGAAGTCCAGTTTTGTAATCCTGCTGTCATTCTGTTTATTATTTAGCCACATTTTTATTTAGAGACATATGTCAATGAAAGGAATTAAGGAATATGCCAAACTATTGGGAAAATTAATGAGAAAGGGAAATTATGAAGGTTTAGTTGTTTTATGAAGTGGAAACAAGCAAGACAGATATAAGATTGGTTGTATTTGAATTAGATTTGTGACATATTCTTCCATGAATTATCATAGGGATAGAGAATCTTCAAGGTAGTTAGACATGCTCAGCTGCAACTATTCTTTGAGCTTTGCTTGGGGAACATTATTTTCAGAAAAGAGTTAAAGAGACAAAAATTGTTGCTGTGGGAATTGCCACCTATCTTAAGTGAAGTGAAGTGAAAATTTTAGTCAAAAGCATAAAAAAACAATAATACAGGCCATGATTGTGATAAATGGTCTCTCACTGTTACACACTAATATAAAACATCAGCAGTATGTACACACCTGGGGAGTAAAAAATCTTTGTCAGTAAGTTTCCTCATACATTATAAAGAAAATATTGCTACCACCTGTTGAGACAAAAAGGGCACCATAATCCATAATGATATAATTTTACCTCAGAAAACGAGATATTTAGATATTTTATCCTTCAGTTTTTAAATTTAAAGAACCATAATCATCATTTGTAAGCATTGTTTGTTTGACACATTTTCTGCCTTGATATTTTATAAGAACCAACTTCAGTAAATTCAGAGTTCTATCTCACAAATCACAAAGCAAACTATCTATACTATTTATGTTGAATCAGGTATAAGTAGCCTAGGCTTCAATCCCTAAAAATTTTCCTTGCATTAAAATAGATCAATTGAATATATTATAGTACTCTCTTATATCACATGGGAGTTTGTGGGAGTTTTAAACACCACCATATTTAGCAATTTAAATGATTGCAAGAGAACAATATAGAAGATTTTCTTCAGTTTTGCAGGAATTTGACTATTAACCTATTTCTTCCTAACAGATTTTATTACCTATTTCAGCTGAAGGAAATTTCTATTCTCCTCTATTAAGTTACTTTAGAATTTGGATTTGTTAATATAAAGAAGAGTCCAAATCAAAAAGGACTTCAGGGCC
>WAAB01022418.1:0-30022 GCA_013389865.1 Piaya cayana
GGTGTGCTGGTTCACTGCTCCAGGCAGCTGTAAGGAGGAGAGTTATGGAGCTACCTTATGCATCTGAGCTTTTTTGTCCATGCAGCCTTTCAGTTTACTCACTCTAGGTAATCCATCCATAAGAAGCATCCACCTTGAAGCACTGATGCAGTCTTTCTTTAGAAATGAGGTGTTATTGTAGCATTGCTAATGAGTAGGAGGCACTGATGCAACAAGCAGTTTGGCTCACGTCACTTGGAGTAAGAATTTGCAACTTTTATGAGAAATACTGTTCATGTAAATTCAAATAACGAAATCCATAGAANTATGTAACCAAAGACAATGCAAATCAGTGTTGTGTCCTGTACAGCTAGCTCACTGCTGGCCTATCAAATGTTCAAGTATATGCTCAATGATATGTTTCCTTAATGTTAGATTGGTTATTGGTGGGGAGAGAACACAGCTTCTCACTCAGAGTATTGCTGTGGCTAATGTTATGACCAGATAGAGGCACACTCTGTCTTCTGGTGTGCTGGTTCACTGCTCCAGGCAGCTGTAAGGAGGAGAGTTATGGAGCTACCTTATGCATCTGAGCTTTTTTGTCCATGCAGCCTTTCAGTTTACTCACTCTAGGTAATCCATCCATAAGAAGCATCCACCTTGAAGCACTGATGCAGTCTTTCTTTAGAAATGAGGTGTTATTGTAGCATTGCTAATGAGTAGGAGGCACTGATGCAACAAGCAGTTTGGCTCACGTCACTTGGAGTAAGAATTTGCAACTTTTATGAGAAATACTGTTCATGTAAATTCAAATAACAAAATCCATAGAAGAAACTGGTTTCCATGGGATTAGTCTCATGAGCACGGAAAGAAATAATGTACAAGTCAGTCTAAATTATTTACTGTAACTCATCGCATACACTAAACCAAAGTAGTTAGATTAAAAGGCTGCTTCTTTATGAGCAGGCAGAGCTAAGTATGATCATGACCCAGGTCTTTTCATAAGGGTTATACGATTGTTTCACTTTCTGAAATAGTTATTCTAGACTCTCTGTGGAAAAATTTATTTGTGCTTTTATTTAAAGAATATATTTGAAATCCTAGGTCTTGCTTGGTCTTGTTTTTCCCAACTGGAGAAATATTCCTGCTTTTAAACAATTTTAACAGCTGCAAGGAAGCCATGGTCATCTTTGATCTGTCAGTGAAATTAGTTTCCACTGTTAATAAAACCTGATATCTTGGACAGGATGTTTAAGAACTGATTGTGGACCAGTTGTAAGCATCGATGTGCAAACAGGAGTCAGCATTGAACTTCTGTGTTTAATAGAACAGACGCAGAACTTAAACGCATGGAGAAAATTGAGGCCCTCCAAAGAAACAGGTAGCCCACCCCATTGTGAGTCCTCTGCTACTCCTGCTGAGGTCTGCTGTAAATGTCCTGTTGCTTTTTCAATTCACTCTCATTGGCTGAGTGTGTGTAGCTGTGTTTACTGGGAAGTTTGGTACCCTGAGCAGCTGGGTAACTTACTGCTGACTGGTGCAGACTCTAAATATGAGCTTATTGGTAGGAATATAAGCACTCCAAGGGTTTGGTATGGGTTTTCTGAAAATCTCTGATCCATTTGAGTTCCTAGATTATTACCTTGTTTTAGGTTGTGCGCAGTTGGATTTGTATCTCACTGATGTCAGTGGAACTATTCGCTTGGGTTATTCATGCCCTTAACTATTTAAAAATAGGCCTCAGTGAGTTGTATCAGTAACTGGAACATTAACCATCTTTGAAATAAAGCTAATTAATTCAGAATTCTGCTTTTCATCACATTGTATTGAATTCAGTCAAATAATGAGCAGGACTAGAAACAAAATGTTAGATGTAGTGGCATTTCCTGTAAGGGTGCTGATACAATGCTTGTCATCAGATAGGGGGAATGGGAGTTTAACAAAGCTATGTAGATATTTTTAATATTTGCAAGACAATTCCAGAAAAATGGGAGAAAAAAGAGATGGCAGCTTATGAGGAATCTCCCCAGTATTATATCCAAAGAGACAATATAGCAGAGTGTTGTATTTAAGAAGTATAAGGACTGTTGTTGATTTTACGAGGTTATGTATTAATTAACCTGGTATTCTCCAAAGAGATAGAATAAGAATAAATCCATGGTTTCAGCCATGCAAGAAAGGATGGCTGAAAAGAGGTAGTCTGGAGAGGTAAAAATGTGATGTTTTTCTCCAGCAGCAAACACTTTGGAAATGAAACTCACCTGTCTATGTCCCATTACCCTTTGAGATACTCTATGTTCCAAGGTCTCCAATTGGAGCCTGAGTCACCTGGAGGTCCTGTGCAGGCATGTCAGATGTCTTTTAGCCACCTAAATGTACTTGGTGGTTTTGTTTAGGCAACGGAATTCCAGTGTAGTAGATTTTTGTCTTTTGAGTGGTGACTCGTACATGTGAAAACTTGGTTTCAAAGAAGCACTAAAAGCTCCTAACTTTCTATTAATTTTATTGGTAAAGTAGGACCCTAATAAAAAAGATCAAATACTTGATTCCTGTGCTTAATCTGTGCTGGGACTTCATCCCCCACAGCAGTTAATGACAACTGCACATCCAGCCTTCCCAGGAGCACCGGTCTTGAAGAAAGTGCCTTAAGTGCATGTAAGAAAACTATTCAGAATTAGGAATTTGTCTGGACCATAATGGGGCCATAGATGGGGATTTTTTAGTCAAGAGCTGACTATTGATCCTGTCCTCTTAATGAGACTCCATTGGAGACCCATCTATAAGCTTGTTTTCTGTGATACTGTCTAGTTGGTCTGACTGCAGAATGGTGATGCTGGAAACAGGCGCAATGGGATGTTTTGTTGTGCCTCAGATGAGTCCTCTCAAATAAAATAAAGGGAAATGTGGCTTGCAGAAAATGACTGCTCTTAGGTTGATAAATATAAGAAATTGAGTGTGCACGTGAATTTAGTATGAAGAACAGAACTGGATTTACTGTGTATATGAACATTTAAGTCTTTAATCCTGTTAGTAAAATGGTGCTATTTTAACGTGTAACTTTGCATTTTGTTAAGAAAGATAGAATCATAGAATAACCAGGTTGGAAGAGACCCACTGGATCATCAAGTCCTATGATTCCTATCAAACACTAAATCATGTCCCTCAGGACCTCGTCCACCTGTACCTTAAACACCTCCAGGGAAGGTGAATCAACCGCCTCCCTGGGCAGCCTGTTCCAGTGCCCAATGATCCTTTCTGTGAAAATTTTTTTCCTAATGTCCAGCCTAAACCTCCCCTGGTGGAACTTAAGGCCAGTCCCTCTTGTCCTGTCCCATGTCACTCGGGAGAAGAGGCCAGCACCCTCCTCTCCACAACTTCCTTTTAGGTAGTTGTAGAGAGCAATGAGGTCTCCCCTCAGCTTCCTCTTCTCCAGGTAGGAGCCTGAATAATAGTAATTACATGACTCTGTAGATTGTGCTGCTTCTTCCTGAACATGAAGGGAGACGATTATCTACAAAAACAGCTATTAAAACTCACTATTTAGTACAAAACCACAGGTGGGCTCCAGGACTCACAGTTGTGTTAAGCTAGAAGATGTGCTGAACTAGTATGAAGTCACATTCATATCTTCTTACCTTACATTGGTTCTGAGGAAAGTTCTACTTAAGTCCAGGAGTATCGACTGCAGATCAGAGCACACTTAAGCTTTAGTTAGGCAAACATAACACTTTTCCAAATATTTCAGTATTAACTTTGTGATATATTAAATATCTTCTCATTTGTTCTTCAGTCAGACAACACGGGGTTCTCCCCTCTGCACTTGTGAAGCTTAGACTTCTATTAAATACTCAGGTTGCTCATACTTGTTTTTTAAGGAAATCGGTGCTGTGGTTGTTCATCATACCCATATTTTTAGTTAAGACGGTTGCAATGTGAATTGAAGATACTTTTCTTTGTTTGAAATTCTTTTGTCTGCTTTTCAACTCTTATTTAAAGCAAACGCTCATTTATTTCAGCACTGCTATTTAAAAACAAAACACAGAAAACTACCCTACAAACCCAGAAAGGCTGATTAAAAGCTGGTTAGTCCTGCTTGTATGTGTGATCTTATCAGGTTGGCCTTTTCCTTTCCAGATGTCACAGTTTTATGTGGTGTAAATGATACTCTCACTACCCAGATGGTCTAAGAAGGGAACAGCTTCTGGGAGGTATATGTTATTTAATTCTGTGCATCCAGGGTCTATAAAATAAGAAACTGGTCAGGAAAGTGTCTGAATATTGCAATGTTCATTTGGGAATGGAAGCCCTGAACCAACTGACTGCACACTTGAGCAGATGTGGCCTCATCTTTACAGACAACAACCAGACCACCAATAAAATTATTCAAAATAAGACTCAGAGTGGCAATCACAGGGCTGCTATTCTCATCTTAACATGCTCAACTATGCACAAACAGTAAGAGTCAGTTTCAGTTCTCATTTACACTGGAATATAATGATCTTGAAGGGAGGAGGTTTGGTCAGATCTGTTTTGTTTTGTTTTGTTTGGGATTTTTTTTTTTCTCCAGAGAAGTAGCTGACAGTGAATTTAATCCTAATTTTCTGTACAGACATAACATTTTTTAGGAAGCAGACAGGTAATTCAGCACATATTAATAGGACCAATAACTAGACACAGAAACCTTAATTAATTTTGGTTTTGGATGATGGTATACAGTGTAGGAGTCTCACTGAAATGGAAGGTGCATATCTGAGGGCAGAGCTGACCTGTATAAAGGAAGTGTGGCCTCCGTTTTAAATGCCAAAAGGTATTGGATAGCTTTCAGAATGTATCCTTGGAAATTATTCTAAGTCAGCAAATAATTAAACAGAGAAGCACTTTAAATTACCTTGGGTTTGTAAATGTTAGTTTCCCTGGAAACAGCTCTACATGCAACAAAGTTTGCTATTTAGCTGAATTAAGTTAAAAATGGACTGAAGACAACTTTCATACAGTGCTGCAGTCTGACCTAAGGAAAGCAGGTGCCATTCCAGTGGTATTCTTGAAATAGTACCCAAGTGTTCTAGCTTGGGGTTTGATATAAAGCTTTGTTAAAGTTTGCTGCCACAGAGAGTTGTAGAAGATACAGAAGTAGAAAAAGGCAGGCAGGCAGACCCCGACTAAGTGCCTGCCCTTGAGAAACATAGGACATAATGCAAGTGAAAGAACATTCCTGCTTTCCCTAGCCTGCACTGAATAGGAGAGATTCACACAGAAGTTATCGTGCTGCCTGAATGCTGCTCTTTCTGTCTTTTGCCCCAGCTCCTCTGTACACTGTGTTTTCAATTTGGTCTTCCAAGTGCTCTTTTCTCAGGTTAAAGTGTGGGAAATTGATTTAGTCAGTGCTTGTTGAAGGTACATTTACAATGCAGAAAGAATAGTAAATGTGAAGTAGAGTGACCAGTAGGTTATTTTTTTCTAGGTGATTTTTTAAGTGTAGCATATTCTCTAAGTATTGCATTTTCCCAATTCTCAATTTAGAGTAAAAAAAAAAAAAAATCTCTCTTTAAGGTGAAATATCAACAAAAAGAAACAAGATTTGGGGGATTTTTGAGTGTTTTATATTGAATACTGGAAGTCATTAAAGTTGGCCGTGAATCCATACTGCCACTAAATTCTAATGCTTCTCCTGTCTTTCTGGTAATCTACTGTCCAGCTGACCTTTCAAACATCTAGCCTCTGGAATGTTTTTCTGCTCACCATCTGTATTTTTTAAGTGTGAAAATGTGAGAAAAATTGGTAAGAAATGAGGAACAGGCATGTGAAGCTAAAATGTTATCTAGTTTTCTCATCAGAAAGAGAGCCTTTAAAGCTGTCAAGGAAATAGAAACATTAACAAAACGTAAGTGAAAGATGCATATATTTGGAGGAAACAGTATGACAGGATAACTGAACAAAAATCCATTAAAAGCTGGGGAAGAGACTGTTGTTGATGCTAATGTAAGTTGATAGCCAATGCCTGGATCTAATAAGAGGGTCTAGCAAGGTGAAGCTTCTGAATTACTGAGAAGGCAGAAGATGAACAGAGAGAAGAAAATGCTTTTAATTCAGCTCATCTACTTTAAAGCTGATCTGTGTACAAATGGTAGGAACTGAAAATAGAAAGTGTTTGCTGAAATGTTTTGAAAAGGTGCAAGTGAGTTGTGGCTAGGTTAGGTCCAGTTGGGAGGGAAAGAGAATGAGTTCCTGATGGGAAAGTCAGGATGTTAGCAGACAGCACAAATTATTTTGGTTGTGTAGAATGTCCAAGGATGGCTAAGGAGTTGGGAAAAGTTGGAAGGAGCCAGAAAGTCTGAGATTTCTGGAAGAATGCAGTGCAGTGACAGAAGTAGTTGTTGCACACCTTGTTGAGCTCTTATTATCTTCTAAGAAGCAAGTGGGATGTAGTGTCGTCTGTACTGCTGTAGTTTGTCCAGTAGCTATATACAAAGAGAAAAAACATAGTGTCAGGAAAATATAAGGATACACAGAGGATATCTAAAACTCAGCTAAGTTCGTTTCACTTCCAGAAGTTTTCAGCTTCACGTTCTCTTTGACATGTCCTGTCACTGAGTATATTTCTTTTTTACCCAGTTTCTGCCAGATAGGGTTTGCAGTTGTGTTTCCATTGACTGCTAGCAAGATCTTTGAATCAAATTGCAAGTGTTGTCTTTCTTCTGAGTACACAGCTGTTTCTTTTTTTCTGTGTGCTGCAGGAACAGAAATTTTAGGGCCCCAGAAACTATGACCAATGATGTTTATACACATAAACTTAGGTGTTTCAGTTTTGCTCCAAAACTCCTGAGCCAAACATGTATTTTCATCATAGGTCCTGAAAGGAACCAGACCTGAACTGTACAGTATGCATCCATTATGCAACTTCCATTTCACCTTTTTTTTGCATCACAAGATAATACCCAGATTAACGCCCTCTGGTGAAGACCATCTTCTACCCAAAAGACCATCTTTTCCCTTGTAATCTAGTGGTGGAACTGTATTCTTCAATGAAAGATGTTACTCTTCCACTATGGGAAAACAGGAAATGTGTTTCAAGAGCTCTGTTTAACTTACTTGTGGAGATATTTTTTTAAATTTTTGTATTGACCTTGCCTTATTGCAGTATCTGAGCATTTCTGCAGTATTATTTAATCACTAATAGTGAAGTAGGATGTTTTTAATATCTCCTTAAGCTTTGGAATGGGATAAAGAATTCTGAGACAATTCAGGTTAAAAATAAGATTCTGAGACAATTCAGGTTGAAAATAAGATTTTGTGTACATTACTCTTACTTTTAACTGAATCTGCCTATAATGATGTCGGGAGTTGTAGGATATCTCATTGGAACTGATAAGAATGAGAGGTCATTTAGCAAAATGTCAGAAACAGTTTATCTTGTTATTGTTTAGACAGCCTCTGCCTATTCTGCCAATGCCCAGAGCACCAGGCTGCGTGCAACACTGGATCTTGAAATTTTCCCTGGGGTCTGAGCACATGTACAGGGTATATTTTTAGTGGAGGAGTACACATGTACAAGAAAGAGACAGAAACGGAGCACANAAGCAATACAAGTCAGGAAAGTACTGCCCACCTAAGAGCCACTGAGGAATCTTACTGTAAGTCACTGTGTTTTGAATTCCATTCTCAAAAATCTACCAGTTTTCATACTGCAAAACTAGTATTCCTCTTTCCAGTTTTACATTCCTTGGCCTCTCCTTTTTTTCTAATCAACCTACAAAATGTGATGGGCTTCCGTCTTACTCTTCTTTATGCTTCACAGCTAACAATTCTTTAAATTAATCATTCATTTTTTTTTTTCCACCACAAATACAGTACAGCACAAAAAATGCTAAGTCATAGAAAAAAATCGTTTTGCAGCTGGAATTGATATTTAGTGCATTAATTAGATCCTTCCTCCAATCTTATGAAAACATAACTGAACCATAAAAGAAAGAACACTACACTAGCTCAACTAAACATACATCAGTTACTTATCAAGGAGGGACTCTTAAAACTCCTATTTTCAATACTTGTCTCCAACAATAAAAGTAAACCCAACAGAGAGCTTAGTATGGTTAGACAGTACTATTTATTGTCAGTGTATTCATGCAGGAGGAAACTGAACAAGCTTTTAAAATATTAACTGAAGCAACACCAGACCCCCTGCTATTCCAAAACAAGCGTTTAACAAAGCTGCTTGGCTAAAGGGATAAGGGAGAGAGATAGAGGAAGGATTATCTCCAAATGCTGAGGGAATGAGAAACAAAAACCCACTCTACTTGTTGAAAAATAAGAGAGAAGCAATGGAACATAAAAGTAACTAGAAATAATTAGTCATTAAATAGAAGTAACAGAAGAAATGTCAGGACAGAGGAAAAGCAGTTTGTAAGTGCAAGACTTGTTTACAAAACAGTGGTGTAACACAGCAATATTTGAAGATTTGCTTACCGAGAGGACTAAATCACAGTAAATTCATGTGTTTGTTAGCACTCAACATGCAATTGATGATTCTTCAGAGTAATCCATAAACTGAGATAAAAATCAGTTACCTGTAAAACACCTGCTTAACTACAACCTGGTTAAGGAGATACCTGTTTTAATAATGATTCTTATTTTTTAGCTAAATTTCCTAAGATTATAAAGCTTTGACAATTTTTTTTTAATGGCCACTTTCTGAATGTCTTTTGGTAGATCTCCCACAAAAAAATTTGGTAAGAATTCCCTCCCTCCCAGACTTATAAACCAGTTACTCATATCTGGCAGAGAATTAGGAATCTAGAGAGATTGTTATCCTAACTAAAAGATAAGTGGGACTGAATATATCAAAGATATAGTAATAGTGACCCTGTTGAGGGGAATTTTCAGGAGCAGCTCATCTAGATCTTGGACAATCAGTGTGAAGGAATAAGGACTGAATGGGAAGTTATCCACAGAAAAATATTTCTGTGACAGTTATGACCTATTAGACAGCAGAGAATCTATTCTGGATTCCTTTGTGTCTAATGAACATACTCAACCTTCCCACAGCACAGCTGTGAAAACAGGGGTTTGAAAAACACTCTTCTGAGGAAAAAAACTCCCAAAACCTTATGTCCTATTAGTTACATCTCCTTGTGTGCCTGAACTTGACTGTGGGGAATGTCTTAGTGTCTGCTTGGTGTGTAAATGTGAGCCTCCAAACCAGGTTTTCCTACATGTGAGATGTCTGAAAGACTCTGATAAGTAAATACTTTCAAAATATGCCTCTAGGTTTTTCCCCTAGGAAATAAAATAATATGAGTTCAAGTTTTGCCTCTAAATAATGAGTCTTGAATTTTCCATTTCGAGACAGAAGATTTAAAGGAGTTATCTCCCTTAAGCAGCCATGCAGTAAGGTTCTCTCCTGGGAAGTGAGAAACATACAGTTGTGGAGGAAAAACAATACCATTCTACCATTTCCTATATGCATCTTCTAAGCACTAGGTTTCTTGGTAAATCAGAGTGTGTCAGGACTACTCTTTAGTCTTAAGAGTAAAGTAGGCTTTTCCCTCTTAAAGCAGTGTTGTAGGCTTGTACTTCGAATAGAGACTTCTGTGCTGGGAATCAAGGCAAAAGAACCACCCCCAGAACTGCTGGAGGATCGCTCTGGTTATTTTCCTGCTGAGTGCCAGATTGAGACTCTGATCTTCTCTGTACAGTATTTTATATTGTTCCCATTCTGTGGTTCTTGCCCACTTTCTTGATTAGGAACGTGTAAAAGGGTTTAGGTGCCAGGTATCCATGTTTTTTCTATATTCTGGTCACTTATGATACTTATAGCACAGGCTATATTCACTTCACATGATATGCACAAATGCAGCTGCGTTCTATATATTGTTAGTTCTTCAGCAAGTCATAGGATACCAAACACGAAGTAAGATGGGGCCAAATTAGTAGATGTGCTCTCAGCAAATTCAGTTTATCCTGGTAAAAAATTCTCTGTAGAGACACTCAGAAAACAAACAAGAGAGTCATTCAAGGGATTAAAGAAGGTAATGAATCCACAACCCTTGGTTTATAAACTGTTAACAGCAGAATTACCTGTAGTTGTGGAAGGATTTTCTTTCACCTCTGTTGAAGGGCCAGCAGAAGATGATATAATCAAAGTATAAGGACCTGATCCCTAAGGTAAAATATGTTCGTGTTTTTTTGTGTAAGTAGGACCTAGGATGCATCTTCATCATTAATATTACAGAGATGGTGACAGCCTGGGAAAGAAAAGCCTTGAACCACGTGCATCCTAAGATATCTTTAAACTCGATAAAAAACATTATTATTACTCTATGTGACATTCTTCCATATTATTGGCTGCCAATTCCATTATGGTTGTTTGATTTACTCTGTACAGATGTAGTGAACTTTTTCACGTATTTGGACCATGTGTTCTTGAATCAGAGGTCAGTTGTGGGACCAGGTGTATCAATCCATTTTTGTGTAGCAGTATAATAAATCAGCCTTGCTGAAGTTCCAGGCACCAGGAAATTCAACAAGCTGTTTTTAATGCTGGAGAAAGGAAATCTCTGCCGGTTGTCCTGTTTGTTGTGTTTTTCCTTTAGACAAACTATGCGCCAGAACAGATGTTCACCTTGACTTTTAGAGTTGCTCAGATGCCTTTTAAATGGAGAAAAAGGTAAATTGGAGTCTCTGGTGTTGCCATTAGCATCACTTCTCTGTGGACTTAAAACTCAAGAAAATAAGGTATAGTTTCAGATCATCTCTTGCACTGGTTGCAAAGACAAGACGTTCTTAGTCTTGTTGGAACACCCTGATATTGTGAGCAGAGAGAATAGGTTCAATGTGAGAGCTTCATTTCTAATGATGCTGATTCAAGACAAGGAAAGGAATGGAAAAGCAATTTAAGATCTATGGAGTCACTTGCTGCATTTTCATGTGAGAAGGAAAATTTTATTGATTCACTTGTTAAAGAACTAGTAGTGTGCGTTTTCTGTTAATGTTTAGAGAATCATGGGAATAGTCACATATATCAAAGGACTAAGCTTTAATGAGACTTTAAAGAGTTAGAAGATGATCACTGAGTATGAATTTACAGTTTCAGAAATGGGAAAATGTAAAGCTCTAAGTTACGTTATCTAGTCACTTGTGCTGATCATCTCTTTTCCATTCTGGTACTTGCAGAAGTCAGCTGGTCTCTTTTCTACATGAGCTAATGTTAAAAGCATGTCAACATCGAATGAATTAAAATCAGTTGTTTTGTAAACCATATGGTGTAGTTAATAGAAAATAGAGGCTCGATGAAGAAATCACTTGGTGAGGGTCTGTACAGGAAGTTATGTGTTATACAGGAAATCAGACTAGATAATCAAAATGGTACTTCTGGCCTCAAAATATACAAATCTGTCCAATGAACATTTTTTTTACCATGTTTGATGAGGTAACTGGTGGTTACTTTGAAATCTCTTAAACCAAGAAAAGACCTTAGTTGCATTTTAAATCAAATGGGATTAGGTCTTTTACATATCAAAGTACAGCGACCAAACCGGATTTCTGCATTTAAGAGCAAATAAACATTTATTGATAGAGTTCAAAGATGGGTGTTTTTTTAAAGTTATCTGGGTAATATCTATAATTTCTCACTTCCATAAGTGGAATATAATATTGTTACATATGACGCAAAACTGCTCTCTTCTTTTTCTTTTGTGAGTGCGTGTGTACAGCAATTTAGATCAAATGGGATTTAAGCTTAAACATGGCTAAATCTTTTTAAAAAATATTATGGCATTTCTACATAAAAGCTAGAGTGAATATTTAAATATACACATTTATAACATTTTTGTTCACTACCACCAGGCTACTTTTCTAAGATCATAGTCATCAGAGGAGACCTCATTGCTCTCTATAACTACCTGAAAAGAGGTTGTAGAGTGGAGGGTGCTGGCCTCTTCTCCCNCAAGAGACTTCAGTTACCATTTGATTCATTCATTTTCCTTATGGGGCTCTATCCAGTTACACTGAAATAAAGTTACTTGAGAATGGACCTGCTTTCATGTATGCATGTAACTAAATGGAACCCAGAGTGCTATCTTGTCTTGCAGTGGTAGTTTAAAGTTGGTGATCAAAAGAAGGAAAAAAAAATCAGATGACAGTAAAGGTAGTGCATTTCTTAAATATATAGTTGACCGATTATCTAAAACAAGATTCTGAGGATGTATAAATAACCGTGTAGCATGTTTGATCTTAGTTGCTTTGTTGTTGTGCATACTAACTCTGAAGCAAAATATTTTCCTTCTTTGAAAAGCAATGTCTTTTTTTAAAAAAAGTATAATTTTGCATTTAATTTAAAGATATATACACTAGCTTTGTTGAAGACTGAACTGAAACCTGAGCATTGAAATATATAATTAACTTATTCTTTGTGACTAGTCTTAAGAAATTCTACAAATACAGTAAACCTAGCTAAGAGTAAAAGCATAAACCAGCTGAGAACTGCTACCGTAGAACTAAGGAGCTCACTGGTCAGCTTAATTTTTTGGATGAATGTGGACTATCTATAGAAGAGTATAGATGACATAAATTATTAAATCCACATTCCTTTTATGCAAGTCTTCCATCTGGGATTATTGCTCAGAGAGCCATAGAAGTGTGTTGTAATTAGATTTTGAAATTCATGGAGCACTACCACAGAGAGATCTTTTGCCAGTGAATTTGCTGGGATATAACTCTAATTACAAAAAATTCTTTAAAAATGTTAAGGATCTTACATTTCAGTTCGTGAAATAGTATTCTCAAATATGATAGTAAAATTTACTCTTGGAAATCAATTTGGATAAAAATTCTGAAGGGATTTACGCAGAGTTATATTAGCAATTATATTCATAGAATGGATGCTTCTGGAAGCTTATGTGTAATATTTAAGTAGGCCACACTATGTAAGTCATTCATATTTGACATTCATAAGTGTGTATCTTTAGAGATGAAAGAAAGAGTTGTGTAATGAGCATAAGGAATGTGAATTTTGATAAATAATGGGGATGTAAACCACTTTTGTTTATCACTTTCACAAAACTTGTCTTGCAATGTAAAATTGTAACAGGTTTTGATACTCCTTCCCAATTTTCATTTCTCTCCTTTCTCCTGTTAGTTAAAAACATGGCTTATTTACATAATAAAAAAAAAGAAAGCTCACCCCCATCAGGCAAATGAGGTAGGTAAGAAAAATATTCTTCTATGATTCTGGTGTTGGTGTTAACAATTCCACTGATTTTGACAGGAGAATAATTTGCTGATAGGCTCTCACTCTTCTTCTACAGCTCCTTTATGTGGTGACAGATTCATCACTTCTCAAATCAGATGATGTTCTGTCCCAGAGGTGGCTTTCCCAGGTCTCCTAAGTGTTTGTGAAAAAGAAGATGGTGCTTCACAACTTCATGCATGTGCTTGATGCACTCACAAACTATCTGCTATAGACGGAAAGGTTCTGTCAACTTCTCTTTGTGTTGCATCTAAAAATCTTCTAAGTAGTGCAATCAAGAGCAATTACTTCATCATTTGCTTGTGTTTTAAACATATTAGAGCTTTCTGGGCTTAAGGCTGCAATCCATCCTCATTGCTACCAAGTAATCCTTTGCAGACTTGTAAACCAAAGCCGTGGCTGATTTTCAGCAGCATGATTGCCATGTTTTTGAAACTTTGCTAATTAAAACTTTATGAACATGCAATTAAAAAGCAGAGAACAGTTTCCCTGCATTATAAATGAAAATATGCCACAGTAGTTTCAGCAAAAATGAACGTCCTTTATATTTGCTTTTCTTAAAAAAAGAAATTTTATTTGATGGTTTCAGGCTTTCTGAACCACTTGCCACATTTGTCTTTGAAAATTGCTCTTCTGACTGACTTAACAGCAAGAAGTTAAGAAGTAAGGCTTCTTAGTTGGACCTTCTAACTGTACTGCAACTTCAGGCACAACCTTTTCCACTTTTTTATATACTTAGTGAAAATAAGTCTTTTAAATATAACCTTGGTGTTCTGATGCATAAAATGCTGTTTAAAGAAAGGTTTCTGGGATCCAAAACATGAGCAAACCTTACTCAGATCTGTAGAAGTAAGATTGCTGGAATTCTACAATGAAATTCAAGGTAAGAACACTAAAATATAAAGAGAACAGAACTAATAAGATCTGTTTATTTTTAGAATGTATCCCTCTAATCTGTTTCCATAAGTAATATGAAAAATAATGCAAGTGTTCCTATTGTGGTTATTAGACTGAGCTTGTCTTTTGGATTACCTGGTAAACTCTACAAATTATGACTGTTCTGGTTTAAATTTCCAGTCAGGTAATGGGTAGAATGCTTACTAATTACACTTACTTAGAACACTTACTAAGAACAGTTACTTATTTTTTTTGCGATGAGAAATAATTAACTGTCTTGAAGTTCCTATTGGCAGTATTTTTTTCTCATGATAGACACCGAATGAAGAGAACAGGTTGTAACTCTAAATCTCGTATCGCAGGCTTGTTTAATTCTTACCACAATGGGAATTCCTGTGTATAGTGAAACCCCTATTTCTGTAATAAAACAAACAAAGTAAAATGAAGTTAATTTTTTTTTACTTTTCTAGCTGAATGATTAGATTGGCGTAATGCACAAAATATGGGTATGGAAAAATACAAATTTGTTCACAGAAAAATGTGGAGCATATCAGAGCAGAAGGCACACTTTGACATTTATTAACATGCAAATTAAGGTTATCAATGCACAGAAGGGATAGTGCCAGAATGCCAAGTGGCAATTTCCCAGTATGCTATAAGATAGCAGTGCTAATTATCTATTCATTTAGTGAGAACCAAGAAATCTGGAACTAAGTAGATGATAGTTCTTTGGAAAAATGTGTGTATATTACTAAAAGTGCGTTATCTGAGCTATGCTCTGTATATTAAAATACAAGCTGAATTTCTGAATTACTCTGAGCTTGACTTTGAATATTTAATATCTATATAATGTATTTTTTATTGTATTTTCAGATTTTTTTAAATTTAAAATGCTACAAACTAGGGAAGGAAGAATGGGTAAAGAAAACACTATGTGCACCCTACTAGACCACTGGCAGGTTTTAAAATTTAGGTCACTGTGTTACCTTGAACACCATAGCAATCAAATGCTGAGTGTTGTTTTTCTCTAAGTGTACCTGCCACTAGAGGGGAATGGAAGCACATGTTTTGCCAATGGATTTCACAGCTATTTTCTCAGAAGTGATGACCTGATTGCAGTTTGGGGTCTTGGCCTCTTCTTTCAGGGTTCTATCTGTTCCTTCTCTTTTCAGTTAGTGCATTGTCCCAAACGTTTGTCCCCACATCTGTCTCTCTTCCATTCCTCTATTGCTCCTTCCCACAAATTATCTTCTTGTTTGTCACCTGTGACATCTTTCCTTTTGTGTCAGCTCTTCTTTCCTTCCTTTGCTGCCATTCTGTTCCCAAAGCCTCTGTCTGTTTTTCTCCCAACCCTGTACTCCCGAAGTCATTCTGTTCTGCATGACTTTGCTTTTTTGTTTCATCTTTTGGATCTAAAATAGGCCACTTTCTCCTGTGTTTCTTGCCAATAAGCTATTGGAAATGAGACTATGCAGTTTTTTTTTCTCTGATTTTTATTCTGATACTTAATATTATAGGATCCTCTGAGAAGCTGGAAAAGCATCAGTGGAGAAAGACGTGGTGAGTCTCTGCAGTCCATGAGTTGAAAGAGTACAATCCAGTTGATGTGAACTATGTTCTTACCTCTAACCCACAACCAAATGCTTACCAAAGTCTTTCATGCTTATACTAAGTCATTGAAATTATCATGGCACTTGAAATAATCAAAGTTGAGTGGGTTTTGAATAGAGTGGGTTAAAAAAGGTGGTGCCGGGTGCTAAGGCAGCCGTGATTGTATAGTGGTCAGTACTCTGCGTTGTGGCCGCAGCAACCTCGGTTCGAATCCGAGTCACGGCAGAATGTTTTTACAGGCCTTATGAGGAACGGCTGAGAGAGCTGGGGTTGTTTAGCCTGGAGAAGAGGAGGCTGAGGGGAGACCTCATTGCTCTCTACAACTACTTGAGGGGAGGTTGTAGAGAGGAGGGAGCTGGCCTCTTCTCCCAAGTGACAGGGGACAGGACAAGAGGGAATGACCTCAAGCTCCACCAGGGGAGGTTTAGGCTAGACATTAGGAAAAAAATTTCACAGAAAGGGTCATTGGGCACTGGAACCAGGCTGCCCAGGGAGATGGTTGATTCACCTTCCCTGGAAGTGTTTAAGGACCGGGTGGACGAGGTGCTGAGGGACATGGTTTAGTGTTTGATAGAAACAGTCGAACTCGATGATCCAGTGGGTCTCTTCCAACCTGGTTGTTCTATGATTCTATGAAAACATGCCTCTGATCTGAGATGACATTGAAGAGGTCCTGGAGTTTCTTAATGAAACCATAATAACTATGTATTTTAATTAATGTAGCTAAAATAAGGCTTCTTAAGGGGTCTGTTCTTACCACCTAAACTTATGTACCTATTTTAAGGATTTCAGTGGGCCCAGTTGCTGCAGTATTTCTGTAGCCAGTGATGAAAAATGGATACCCAGATGATGTTTCATATTATCTAAGACAGATTCCTACTCAGGATGATCTCTAGAATAACGTCTTTTGGTGTTCACTGTGTATGAAGCCTAGTGTGACCTGCCTTCTCACACAGGAACTTAAATTAGAGATCTAAAGTAAAGAGCTATGAAAAAAACATATCTTTGTTCAGGGTAATAGATGTATCACTTTTATCAGAAAAGAAAATTAACCATGTCCTTTATTTCACAATGAGGCAGATAAATGTCCAAAAACTTTAGCCCAGTGACTTATGTTTTCTAAACTGATAAGCAAAATCTGAATTTATGTAGTCCTGCAAATAAAAGTTAGGATTTTCACAATCTAATATGTGCTGTTCACTGTCTGTAGGACAGAAGCTACTGGATAATTAATGAAGACAAGTAAGTGAGATCAAAAAGACACTTGTTAAAGTTGCCTTTGAATTGTGAAGTTCAGCATTTGTTGAGACAGAAGTGACATTAATAAGAAAGTGGCAGGATCAGCAGTTATTAATCACCTAATCCAGGAACTGTGCCACTATTTACAAATATTAAAATTAGTTTTCAGGACGCACCTGTCAGGCTGAGATTACCATCTGGTCAAATTGTACAAATTTAGAAAATGAAACAAGCTTTTTGTTGTGTGTGTGTGTTTAATGATTAATAAGTTAGTGATAGTGAGCTGTACATTGCATCGAGCATATGTGAGAAAGCCCAGGGAAATCAATATTACAATCCATCTATTCATTTCATCTATAGACCTTGCTCACAATGATACAGCAAGGGATGAAGAATGAAAGGCTTTTTATAATGACTGTCTGTAGAAAGCATTAATTACCTCTACCATGTATAAATAGACCTGTATTTTCATAAATTTTCTTGACTGAAATGATTGACCTGAACACACTTGATCTCAATTAAGAGTGACGAGAAGGAAGTGAGTAATATTTTTCTGTGGCTGACATGGTCTACTTTGTTTTATGGTGAAAATAGGCTGTCCCAGGAAAAAAAAAATAATACTGCAAATAAACCTTAGACGTTCTCACATCATGCCTATAAAATAGCTGGTTAAGAGTGATTAATCCCAGTTTGAACCTGAATCAGAGAAGTTACATGATAGAAGAACACATTTTATAGCCCCTAAGACCTTTCTTAAGTAATTTCTCCAAAGAATAAAGTGCTGGGCTGTATAGACACATTAAAGTTGAAAATTAATTTTCACTAAGATCCCAAGTGAAATGAATGGAAAGAGAATCAAAATTCTTTTCTGCAATTACAATGTTGCAAAATATTGCTTAGATCTTAGATGAAAAACATTCTAAACATCTAAATTGTGTAAACACTTTGAACAGCAGAAAGATAACAAGCACCTTAAGTTAATAATAGCCATCTTTTAATGTGTTTTTTAAAGTGATACATAGTTTTTATATGATTGTTCGCTCCTTAATGAATTAATATATAAAGAAGGATAAATTCTGCATACTTTTGTGTCTATAAAAGGTTAGTTAAAAGAACTCATTTTAAATTACTATCTGTTCTGTCCACTCCTGCATACCTACAGGGCTATATGAAGTGCAGTATTTTATGACCTAACATTAGAGAGGAACACATCAGGTATAAATTGAAGTTTCAGTTGTAGTATATATGCCTTAATTGATGGATGATTTGAAAAGCAAATTAAAAACAGTGATAGGTCCAAGTTATAGATATTTGTATCTGAAAAAAAAATTCTTTTACCTACTTCCAGAAATATGTAATGCTTTTAGGCACCACAGCTTTCTAGGAAAGTCCCAACAGTCTCTCTGTTTCTGTTTCTAGATATGCATACAGCCACCTAAGTTGAAAGCAGCTGTCTCTAATTCCTGCCTAAGTAGTACAGGGCTCCCTGTGTACAGCTCTGGTACTTCACACACCTCACCTTCAGTATTTCATCTGGCAGGCATACACAGACCACGACTAAATTTCACACAAAGACAGTTTATATTTTGGCATTCTGGAACAATGACATGGAAGAAGGAGGGAGACCCATGATACAGTTCCTGGCTGAAATGGAATATGTCCCCTTCCAGAGAGTGCTATAACCATCAGAGTATGTGTGTTCTAAGATTGCACTCAATTGGATACTTCTACCTAAAAAACAGTTAACAGCAGTGTGAATTTACAGCACCTTGCTACTCCCTGCTAGCTCCCTACATGGGATTTAATTCACACATTTCAATATCAGTAAGGTGCCTTTTACAAACACTCTTCTACTGCATCCTCTGGTTGTATACACACAGAATTTCTAGCATCTGAACTTGAGCTGTAACTTACTGGCCAACATATTAGATTTTGCATCCTTTACCTCACCCTGGAATGAAAGGAAAGCCAGCTAACACTCATGAACTTCTGATTTCTCTATCCTTCAGGTTAGATGTTAGAATATGAAAAAACTGCAAACATAAAGAACTACAGAAATAGAAGGTGGTAATTAAGAGGGATAGAGATAATAGCTTGTAAACCTGCCATTTTTTGGTCTAAATTGTCAGTGGCTTAAACTACCCATTTTGAGTTTACACAGTAAAAGACAGAGTTTGCTGAGAGATATTTCATAGAATCATAGAATCACCGTGTTGGAAGAGACCCACCAGATCAAATTCTAAGAGGCAGTACTGTGCAGTGGAGATGGTTAGATGTGTGAGCTCTTCTGCTTCATTAGAAAGTCAAGTAGGATAATGTAAACATATTGAAATACAATGCTTGAATTTTGTGGAATGATTTCATTTCCCCTGAGTGAAAACAGAAAAATCGTTTTACCATTATATGGCCAAGATGAAAATTTCAGTAGAAAAATTCCTATCTGATCATGTCGGGGAAAATCTAGAGCTTACAAATTTTGCAGGTTGTTCATTTATTTATAAGTGTAAAAGCTATCTGTTAAGCAGTTAATATTCCAATTAATTTTGACTTTTAAGTGTTACATACTACTGTGGAAAATTGTTTTAATTATCTCTTTCTGTCATTGTGCTTTCAGTGAAACTTCTAAGAATTTTTGACAACTTTTAGAGCAGGTAGGTAGCAATCTACTTTTCACAGCACTATTAGACACTTTCACACAGATAAAATCAACATTCTGCAATTATAATGAAGATATAGACTATAACTGCATTATGGTGTTCAGTTTTGGGATTGTTGTCATGGAGCAGTTTTTAATTTTGCTGGCATAGTTAATTTGCCTGTTCTTTAGCTAGTGACAGTTTTATAGTTTATTGCCTACCTGTGCTTTTCTCATACCTTCATGTATTTTTTCACAGCTGGATCTGCAGAATAATGGTCTGCAGTGGATGCATAGAGTCATACCCATCTTAGCAGTAGCTCACCATAACTTAAAGTTTTTAGGATATAAGACTGCCATAATTAATGCAGGAAATATGAACACCTTCCTATTTTACTAGAGTCTGAACACGTTTTCTACGCTATGATATGGCAGAAAAGCCTGGTGACCTCCGCTATGTGTTTGACAAGGCTAACAAATCTGTTGCCTGTTTAGAAGTATATATTTTTTTTATGATAGAGAATGTGCATGCACATTTTCTTGTCTTCCAATCCTATATTCAGCCTTGTAGGGGAGGTAACTACAGGGAAGTCAGAAATCTGTCTCTTAGGGCTTAGATTGTGGGGTAATTGTGGCTCAAAAAACCACTTTGCTTTATGATAGAAGCTCTTCTCTGATGACTGAGCAGGGGACATCAGCTAAACGCTGAGCTAGTTCCATAGGAGATGATTATTGGGAGTGGCTGCAGGCATGGCAGCCAATGTGACTGATCCCAGTGGCATATCCCCATAAGAACTGGGAACTGTTTAGAGACAATGGTGATTCTCCTACAGGGAAAGCATAAGCACAGAAAATGAGTAATATTCATGGAGGTGCTAGGTGGGTCAGGCTGGGAAGAAAATAGACTTCCCTTGGTGCTTGGTGACAAACCTTGTGCTCAGGGTCAGTCCTTGGAAAGAGTCCAGAAATGAACTGGTGGTCTGTGAGGTTTGGCAGAAGGACAGATCTGTGAGTATTTATTTATAAAGGGACCATGCTGTGAGGAGTTGTCCTCCTCTGCTTGAATTAGGCCAAAGGATTTGGATATCTCCCAGTCTGGGTTACAGAGGAGAGGAAAGGATCCTCTATCCATTTTACCTCATGGTCCCTGGAAAATACACGGTTAACAAAGAACTGTGCTCTTCTGTTCAAGTTCAACTATTTCAGTGCCCATGTCATTCTTTCTTCTATTGTCAGAATCAATGTGGGATGTGATGATTTAGGAAATGGCAGCAAATATTGTGGTTAAAATGTTTCTAGATGTCAGTATAGGCTCTGCAACAGATCATAAATGTCATGAACATGTATCAAGTACTCTAAAATAGCAGATTATTTTAAGAAATAATATCAGATCATGCATTTGGAGATCGGTGCTTGCCCAGAAGAAAAAAAACACGCTTATGGCTGACCCTCCGAATTCTCATATGTAAATGCCATATGAGTAATGTTCTTCGCATGGATAATCTCAAGAATGACTCCTCCATTGTAATTTGCTGCCATGCAGTAATGCCAAAATTTATTATTTAAACTGAGACTATTTTGTCAGTGAAGCTAAGTTAGTCCCTAGCTCTGTATCGCTGTGTCTGACTCCCTGTGCCTTGACATCTCCCAGAACTGGAGATCTCTGGGAACACTGGGATATGTGCCTTCCCTGGGGTTTGTGAGGCCAGGGAGGAGGCAGGACCCATCAGAGCTGCTCTGCCCCACACAAGGTCCACCACCTTAGCACAGGTGGAGAGGGAAATCTCACCAGAGATGCAATAGGCACTGTTGATGTTGATGGTTGCAGGAGCTGAAAGCCACCTGGCACTGACTGGGGTACGTGTTCATCACCCTGAGGTAATGGAATACAATTATTCCTTCTTAATCCTTCTTTGAAGTTTGACCTAAATATTTTAGAAGTGGGGAATGTGTGGACAGTAAGATGAACGTGTACAGAAAGTCTGAGCAGACTGGTAGCACTGCCCCATATCCTCCGTGTTACCTATCATGTCTTGCATGGTGTTGTTACACCCCTCTAGCACCCTTGGTTCCCATTAGTGGGAATTCTGCAAATCTGGTGAACGTGGCCAACAAAGACAAATTATGGGAGAAGAGAATTTTGCCCACAGCTATGGAAGAAGAGAGTTATGCCTTGTTATTTTAGCTCTGTGGGAAGCCACAGTGGTGCATACAGCATGTTAATGTTAGGGTGTTTTATTGTATCACTCTTTCATGCTGTGTTCATTTGTAGGGACAACATGACTTCCCTAATATTTATTTTAGGGTCATTTTATTACTTTAATAATGCAGATTTAGATTGTAATTAAAGCCTGTATGGTCTGTTTTAGTAACTAGAAGCTTCGTTCAGCATATTTTTTGATATTGTAAAACTGCTTCAATAGACAGTGAATTCATTTGTCCCTTTTAATAATTAAAATACATGTGAACTTCATCACATTTATTCTTTGTGGATTTTATTAGTATGGAGTTAAATAATAAAGTCACATGCCAAATTTGGGACTTGATTGATTATGACTACCCTTGTGAAAGAAAGAACTGAGAAAACCAGTAATCATAATTGCACTTCATATTCAAATAATAACATTTTGTATATTTAACCACATCTTAGGAATTATTCCACTCCTGGGTCATAAGGCATTGGTAAAATAGGTTGGTGACCAGAATAATTTTATATGTTATTATGGATTTCATGCTTTTTTTTCTTAATGGGTCCTATAGATTAAGTTCCTCCCTTTGAAACTGCACCTGTCAATTACATTTGTTATTCCTTTTTCCACTGCTTTGTGAGTTACATTCTCTNCTGTGACATCTAAACATTATGCACTAAGTCAAATCTCCACTGATCAATTTTGTTCTCCGTCTATATGTTACAAGGAAGGGAACTGGAAAAGCATTGAAGAGACAGGTTTTTTGTTTCCTCTCCTTCTTTGGTAGACAAATTGAGAATTTTAAACGTGTATTTCAAATGGTTAAAAAAATATGAATGTGTTGTTTAAACCTTTAAAGACTTCACTGTTCAAACACACACATATATTTATTCTTCANATGTATTTCAAATGGTTAGCAAAATATGAATGTGTAGTTTAAACCTTTAAAGATTTCACTGCAGCCTTCTGAGAATAATCAGGATATCACTGTTCAAACACACACATATATTTATTCTTCAATTTCTTCTCAAAAGGGTTCTAAATATGCTGTCCTTGTTTGACAAAATAGGTAGGTGTTCTTCTAACAGGAGGTATGAACAGTGAGGTACCTTAAGCAAGGTTTAAAATTAGTACATTTAATACTTTTTTAAGTCAAGACTTAAGTTGTTACTGCTCAGAGATATTCAGTGCTATTCGTCTATATAAATATTGAAATAGCTTAATAGTTGAAGGGGAAAAACTCCTCTCCCCGGATCCAGAGGTTTATGAGATAAAGTGTTTTAAGCTTGGTGGCAATGAATTTGGAGTGAACCACAAAAGTCTGGCAATAGAAGTCTTCACTGGAGGAACTTTGCACTCTTTGGGAAGCGTGAGATTTAGTACTATCATTAGCATAGTAAAAATTAAATATTCTCCTCCATTTTCTTTTAAGATGGAATAGAAGGAGGTTATATGAACTATTTTATGACTTGGTTGCCTGTGGTAAGAAGTGACAGGATTCAGTAGCCCCAGAGGCCTTTCTGATTTCTATGTTTCTAAGGAAATACACTGCAGAGACAACCATCCCATTTCTTCATGCTGTTCTTTGCTTTACTAGGTTTGACTTGAAAAAAAAATAGTAAAAAGGAGTTGTCTTTTTTTTTTTTTTTTTTTTTTTTTTTTTTTNACATAAAACTGCAGACATGCGTTTTAGGTCTTGTTTGGTTATTTGTTTTTTTAATATTTTTTTTTAAATTTATTTCAGAAGTAAGAGTGAGAAACCAGTTTGAGCTGCTGGGTATTAGTCAGAATGGTTGCTGTGTTAATGAAAATTTGGAACACCATAGCAAACTGCAGTGCTTGGCAGAAGCAGGAATTTCTTTGTGCTGTTTATGAGGTATATTAAAAGGTCAGTGTTACTTTATAGATCTTTTGCCTTAACAGTATTTTCTTTTTTTAATGTTTTTCTTTTTCTTGTTTTCTAATGGCCATGATTTTTTTGTTCTGGGTATGGAATGCAGCTTTTTTCATTGGTTGGAAAATACATTGTGTTTCTAAATTCCAGACACTTTCTGACAGTATTATTAGGAAAACATTGCTCCTGGAATAATAAATGATGGGGTTATTTTAAGCAGTTGTCTTACATTTTCTAAATCTGCAAAAGAGAGAATCTGAACAATAAAAGAATGATCAAGGCTGGTTTTCTTTTATTTTAACAGGCAGGTCATCAGTTGGCCTGTTGGCAAAACTCCATTCATTGTAATGGACCTACATGAATTTCCAGGAGTTGCAGATTTTGTCCATAACTTCTTAAGTGTTTCAGAATCCTTGACTTCTCATCTGGCACTGTGGACGTTACCAATTGCAGATTGTTTTTGTGATGCTAACACTCTATAAATAAAGGGAAGAAACTCATCTTTTCAGTCCATTGGACAATGGTATTTGCCAGTATGAGCTAGAATAAGATAGTGAGGTAAGAATTTGGATGTGCTAGAAATACGTGTGCCATAAAATATTAAGTAGTTCGTTCCTCGGCTTTAAGTTGAGGTTGCTGAGGTTGCTTTAAGTGCAGTATTCAGTTAGGAAGGAAGTGATGTCTCCCACTTGAAAAAATTCAGAGTCTGGACTCGTAGTTTTTCTTTATCTCCTAAGTGATTGTTTAGAAGGGGGAAAAGTTATTCCTGAGGTTCCTTTTTGCCCCACTAGTAGTTTAGATTCCACGAGGCATGGATACATTCTAAAGTACAGACCCATATCAGGTCTATACATTGTCAACTATGACAAAGAGCTCCAAGGTGTTAGTGGTTTCATAAGATTGCATACTTTTCTTTTCTGATTCCCCCAAAGAAATTAACCTACTCTCCTTTTCCTAGCAACTTTTTTTTCTAGGTATAGAATTTAATGTTAAGGAACACAATTAAACCCCATTGATTTAAAGGACATCTTATTATTTTAATAGTCAAGTGACTGTTCTCCCCTTGTGTGGCCTACAGTACATAGGTATAACACAGTAATAGCAGCTGTGAAAACAGTCTGCCTTCCCTATGTTTAGATACCTATCTGTGGCTAGGGAGCAACAGGGGAAGTCAAAACTGCAAGAATATAATGAGGGTAGAGAATGTACAGTCTGTGCTTTTCTTTCAAATCTTGCTAAGTAAAGCAGTTTGAAGACTTGTCCTTTTGTTCTTCTGAGTTTACTAATCTGAACTTTCTCAGACAGATTATGTGTGCTTAATCTCATTCTTTCAAAGACAGGGCCCTCCAGGGCTGTGAGATTGTGGGTCAGGACTTAAATCTTCGTCCCACAAAAGTTGGTGCAATTCACCTCATCTAGAGTCATAGATAGTAGAGTTAAATATGAGGCATGTGGCTGGTTACTCAAGAAATATATTGCGTTCTAATGACTTTTTGTGAATTAGTTCCTGAATGTAGGTACAGAAAACTGTTTTCAGACCTAAATTAATTGATAAAATAAAGTTATACGCCTGATTTAGTAGATAATGGGAGATTTTGTTGAAGGCGATCAAATTAATCAAGATTTGGAAGAAAGTGAAGTATAGATTCTCCTTACTGTGATAATGTACTCTTTCCAGAACAACTTTCTGGAAAAAAAAAGCTTTCCTTTTGTTTTGGTATGTTTCGTTATATTTTGACTTTTTGAGATCAGTCTGGAAAAACAACAAAGCTGAGCACAACTTTGGCAACAAAGAATACAAATATATTTGAAAGGGCATCCCTTATTTCTTCAATAATTTTGCTGTCTTTTGTAAATCAGGCATTAGAGAAATGCTTTAAATTCATACTCTGGTCTGGAGACTAAGAACTGTGTTGCACAGTCGTCTTGATGGGATTTCAGTCATCTGAAGCGAATGTTGAATAAGGTGTCAACAGAGTATCCAGCCTCCCCTTTAGAGATGAGCTGTTCAGTACCTTCCTGGAGATGAATGAACAGATCTTGTAGGCATTCTGGTATCTATCATCCCCTGTGACTATTACAGCACATTTACATTTACTTTTCTACCAGTTTCAAAGTGACTAATGCTGTTCTCTAATTCACAGGCTATTTCTTGCTAGGGGAAGTTCTATATTCTCTTTTAATTTATTTTAATTTGCTTACTTTACAGAATTAGAATAAGTAGAGAGGCATATAAAACAAGCAAAAGTTTAGATAAACATCACAGCAGGCTGGTGAACTGTGTTAGGAACACAGTTTTCTTCCATAAATTGTAAAAAGCTACTCAATCTACAGAATTTTGTTCTATCTTATTATCTTTCTCTTGCTGCAGATGCCCTTCAAATCATTTACTTTTGCAGCTGGACCTATCACCTATGCAGTTAGACTACAAGATCTTTGTAGGTCCCTTCTAACTGAACTATTCTGTCTTCTGTCCCAGGATGTGGCATTCCTTATCTCCAACAAACAGGTCTCTTGAGAGAAATACCTTTATAGCTATCTTAGACAGAGAGTGAATAACGAGAAGATTTTCTATGTCACTTTGCTGATTGGTTACATTAAAAAAAACATTTTCAAACCATAGAGACTGGTTTCTTATTAGACCAATCTTACTCTGTTTTATCATGCTTGTTCACTGACTTTTAGAGTCTAGGTACTTTTCAATAGCGAGCTCTTTTCTCTTTCCTTAATACTATAAGGTTATATGAATCTACTTTAAAGGTGATACCTGATATCTTGAAAACATGGTGAGGTAAATGATGTTATTGTCTTCATGCAGTAAAAATTAAAGCAACACAGTGTCTTGGGGAGCACTGGCTAAGTAACTGCAGAGAGACCTCTACAATGCAACGCAGAAAGGATCATCTTAGTCTAGAATAGAAGGGTGCCTGCACCATTCTAGAAAAGATGCAAGGGACTGAATCAATTATTTTATCACTGGATCTTGAATCAGTATAGATTGCCCTGAGATGTTACCCGTGTAAATTGTGTATTCATTTTTTATCTGTATAGAAGAAAGAGCTTTTTCAGTTATTTTGAACACACAGATCTGCAAAGCTGCAAGAATTACATTCTCTTTCAGCTGTTCATCTTCTCCCCATTGTTTACCTTGTCCTTGTGTGCTACCATGAGAACTGCTATGTTATATATATGTTAATACGTATATAATAGCACATACTACACACTTTGAGCAGATGAAGCAATCAGCAACATTTTCACTCCCTACAAGTGCTAGCCAAGGCTCTGTTTGGCTCGTTGTGTCTAAGTTGATATTCCCTCATCCCTGTGGTATTCATGTTTTAAAAACACAGAAGCTGATTTTAGAAACACTAAAGCCAATGAGAACTGCAAGGGAACCACACCTCTGGGAATCTGATCCACATCCTCTTTGTTTTGAGTGTAGAATGGATGCTAAATGAGAAACCTTTTGTATTTTGGAAACTAAGAAGGAGCTCAAGTAAATTTCTTCATAGTTGGCAAAACAACAGAATTGCTCTTGGTGGAGACCAAGCATGGAAATTTCTAGTCTGGGAGGGTTTTTTCTGTCAAAGTTTTGACAAGTCTGAACATGAAGTTTTGCACAGAAATCTCTCTCATTTTACTATCTACAGTGTCAGTAGGATACACTAACATTAAAAAAATAGAAAATGAGAAGTTAGATTTTATACTCACCAAACAATTACTAGTAAGCAAAAAGCAAAACCAGATCAACATAATGATGTTTTTGTCAAGCGTAACAATTTTGATTTGGCCCAAACACACAGATATAGATTGGACTTTTCTGTCACAGGTTGCCAAACATTTGTTTTCATTTAGATCTGTGTATATATGCATGTGCATATTGACAGAGAGAATTTGACTCCAAGAAGAACAGGGGTGTGATCCAAATCCCAACACAAATCCTTCCATTGACTTCACTGGCAGCTGGATCAGCACCTTTGTGAGAATGTTCAATAGAGAGTGTCCAGAGTTATACTATTAGTTCTTCATCCAGCTCTCATTGAAATCAATTAAATCTTTCCATTAGCTTCATTCACTCTTGGATCTAGCTTTAAAACCCAGATTTTGTATAGTGGGACATATGGAGGCTATTCTACTACGTGTATTCCGAAGAGATGAGGACACGAGAATTTAAGGATAGCGGGCCGAAAGCCAATATTAACCGAATACAAACTATTAGAGGTCAGAAAAATTAGTTACTTTTTAAAAGAGCATGATTGTTGAAGTAAATCAGAAGTCTTCATTCTCTGTAAAACATTTTTAGGGTTTAAAGAGGATTAAACTATGGCTGCCTCTTTGTTGGTTCTGGTTCAGAAAAGCAACCCCATTCAGACAGCAGTTAAGCAATGCAACTTAAGTGTATGCGTAACTCTCTTCTTAAGGAGAGGTGGAATTAAACACATGCTTTAGTGATTTCCTGACCTGGGGCTTTTATTTTCCTTCTGTGAATATTAGTGAAAGTACCTTTTTGTTCATAAGAACACTCATGAAAAGCACATTTAGAGCCTCTGGCTCAGATTTGCTTAATCTAATCAAGGAAGAGAAGGTCACATGATATATATTAGCTAACCAGTTGTACAATTTGTGGGTGACTATTAAATCATTTCAGATAGTAAAAATTGTAATAACTTGCACCCTATTCTCAGATAATTCCTAAATGTAATACAGAGCTGTTCTCTAGTCCTGAATGATCTCTCAATGAAGAACATAGCAAGATAGGCAGTATTTTTTTTTGCTAGGAAATAGAGACACCTCTAAGAAAATTCAGATTGTCTGTTTTCTCATAAGACAAAACAAAAACATAATTTCATCCAAATGTGGAAAGTGCTTCCATTGTCTGCATTGCTCAGAGTATTCTTGATTGAAAAATAGTACATCCAGGCTAAACAGACTTTAAAAAAACAATGCTTAAATCACACCTGTGGAAATTACAACAGAATTAAAACCTGCCACTGATACCTGCAGGTAGCTTTCAAAAAATAATGCTAATTTCATTTATGCATGCTCACATGAATAAAGCATTTGTATGAAAAAGTGCATATTTGTGAGACACCTTTGAGAATACATGAGAAAGCATTTCTAATGTTTTAGAAGTATATGTACATATTCCATGTTTTACTTAGACAAACTTTAAAGGAAAGATTTATGGATCAAATGACCTTATTTATTGTTTGTAAACTAAGCTATCTAATCTGGCCCAGAGACTTTTTTATCATATGGTATAATTCAAATAAACTCATCTGTTGCTCAGGCTTACAATTACAGGGAGTTTTGACCTCCGTAGTTAAACAGGACAGGTCAGAAAAGGGCCACAGTGGAGCAGAGACACTGCAGAAGAGTGCTTTGGCTGCCAGAACTCAGCGCCACGAGATTACTCATTTTTCATTCTATTAAAGGAAATTATTAGCTTAGTTTATTTCAACTGGATAGAGCTGGTGCCAGCCTGGCATCCAGAATCCATAAACGCCACAAAAAAGGGGTAACTCCAGGAGCTGCAAACTCACCCAAATACCTCTGTGCATCTGTGACAAGAGGGCTCTCTGTATTGTGGCAGAAAAGCCCTCTGTAGGGTGAAGGAACTCTGTCTTACTCCGCATCTCTCTAGGGCAATGTCCACATCCTTGCTTACCAGCACCTCTGCCCCACTGCAGAATGCTTTGAGGGGGAAAATCCTAATTAGCAGTTTCTATCCCATCAGCTCTGATCTCGTGTTTGCTGGGGAAGCTTCATTCAACCAAGAGGGGAAGTTAATACAAAAACATACCTTATGTCGAGAGATAGAGTGAATTGAAGACGTAGTCATAAAGATACTGATTTCCTTTTTTCTTTTACTCCCTTCTAGAATCCTGCCTGTGAAATATTTGAACTGTTCCAGCTTCCTCTTACCCACATATGAACAGAGGGAATTTTTTTATTCCCTGTTCAGCAGAACTTAATTCATGCAGTGTTTTGGAAAGGCACCTCCTTTTAATATGAGGCAGTCGAGTGGGCTCTACAACTTCTACTGGCTCCAACAATGGGATGGTAAGTACTGGGACTGGCTGTGGTTACTGAATTGGGTGTGTTTTTCTGAAGAGCCTGGCTAGGTACAAAGCCCATGGTACACAGCTTCTACAGAAGAACATTCCGTAGTTTGTCTTCTAATCAGTTCAGTTGTTTTTTAATCCAAGGTCTGCGATTTCAGGTTAGCCTGTTGCAGCTGCAGGGGACATTCAGTCAGAAGTTCTGTCTCAGTTCGAAAGACTGATTTCCAATTAAACCCTGTTGAGGGCAAGATGTTTTTTGAAGACTTACAG